>SJYA01009243.1:0-22394 GCA_006410615.1 Neotragus moschatus
CTTCATGGGAAATAGATGGGGAAACAGTGTAAACAGTGTCAGACTTTATTTTTTGGGGCTCCAAAATCAATGCTAATGGTGACTGCAGCCATGAAATAAAAAGACGCTTACTCTTTGCTGACATATTGAGTGCAGCACTTTCACAGCATCATCTTTCAGGATTTCAGACTCTGGAGGGGTCTAGTGAATTGCCCTGAAGCACAGATGCAGGAAGAGAAGGTTGAGTAGGCCTTATGGCCATCGGTGTGTTCCTTTAAGAGGGAGGCTCATCACTGGCAACTGGTGCTCAAGCGGGGCCCAGGGGAGGCCCCAGGGAGAGCC
This sequence comes from Neotragus moschatus, assembly GCA_006410615.1. Lineage (NCBI taxonomy): Eukaryota > Metazoa > Chordata > Mammalia > Artiodactyla > Bovidae > Neotragus > Neotragus moschatus. The sequence goes on from SJYA01009243.1 coordinate 322, forward strand.
AGGAGCAGGGTTGGGCAATTGGGACCGAGAGTTCTGGCCAGCAGGATGTTTTCAGCGCAACAGAGGAAGCCAGGCCTGAAACCAGGGAGCCCGAGACCCCAGCCTGGCCGGATCCTGCTGAGAAGGAAGGCTTTGGGCTTCTCCGGGCCAGACAGTGGCTGAGGTTTGGAGGTCAGTGACTTCTGTGTTTGTTCCGGGCGGTGTAGCTCCTACCTTGTGTGTTTCGGTTACTTTTGTAAGAACACTCTGCGGCGGGCGCCCTTATTATACTCAATCTCCAGAGGTAGGTGCTGACACCAGAGAAGAGGATCTCCCAGCATCACAGCAGAGCAGGATTGTCATCCAGCTCTCTTTCCCTAAAAGCTCACATTTTCCCCTGACCCTGACTGTTGGTAGAAGGTCACTTGTCACTGAGTTAATGAGTATAGGAGATGCTGACCCTCTTTTCCCCTCCCTGGAATGTGGCCTTCCGAGGGTAGGCAGTCCCGGCCCCGTAGACAGGCAACCTGGGTGTAGTAGGTGTGCAGTCAGATTGAGAGCTCACAGGGCTGCCCCCCACAGCCAGGTGACCTTGGAAAGCCCCTCCCACTCCGAGCCTGGTCCACGTTCATTAATGGGATTGCCGCTGCCAGCCCCCCTGGGCTGTTAGGAAGATGCGGGGTGCACGGAAGGAGAAGGGCTTAAAGAGGCTCAGGTCAGAAGAGGTCAGGGATGGTTGCTGGTTTTAATTCCATCTCCGTTCAGGGCCAGTGGGAAGTTGGAGAGACTGTGGATGTTGGCTGCTTTTTTCCTCCATTTTTCAAAATGCCAGCAGCGCTTACATTGTTTTCACAGTAAATAAGTCCCCTGAGCTTAAGCTGAACAGCACATGCTCAAAGGTGGTGTTTATGGAGGGGGTGGAGGCTGTTGCTAGGTTATCAGAGGTCCCTTTGGGGCTCCCTTAGCCAAAGCCAGTGGGGACAGGGATGACTCTGCCCTACTTGGGGCTGGGGGAAGGGGCAGCAGCCCCCAAACCTGGAGTCAGTGGTCTTTGCAGATCAGAGCGCAGCCCTAGAACTGGGAGATCCTGGGCAAGTCTCTCCTCAACTTTCAAACTCCACTTGTGGGATGAAGCTTGGGGTTGTGGCGGGGATTAGGTGGTGGTGAGGAATCCCCCTGAGAGGGGCCTTAGAGGTTATCTGATCCAGAACTATCGGGTGCAGAAAGAGGCCCAGAGAAGGGAAGGCTTTGATCAAGACCTCTGAGGTAGGTCTCTGAGGTTCAATCCAGGTTGATCTACCTCCACATTCAGGTTTTTATGACCTGCCCTCCCTTGAAATGTCAGCCCTACCAAGACTGAACTGGTGGGTTGATTTGTTAGGGGAGTGTAATCTCCTCGGTTCCGTCTCATCACAGCAAAGATTTGAGGCGACAGACATAAAAGCCCTTGGCGCCTCACAGCTCTCAGACAGTCTGTGTTATGATTCTTGGACAGATCAGTTTTATTTAGAAAATAAAGGAAAATACATCCTCGAGGCTTGAGGGCATGCCGACACTAAGATGCGAAGAGAAGAGAGAGAGAGAGAGAGAGAGAGAAAGCATGTGCACCGGAGAGAAAGACCCCCGGCCCTTTGGCTCCTCTTTTTGTACGTTTTCTCTCCTCCCCCGGGCCTGCCCTATGTAAACTGGGCTAGCCAGAAGTGCTATTTGTTCCACCTGAGGTCCTCACTAGCGTCCTCGGCCTCGGACCTTCCTTTGTTCTGTTTTTGCAGGCTTTTCCCTTGTCTTTTAGCCACCGCCATTCTGGACTCCTTTTTCCTGTTCTAATTACCTAACAGATTCATTCAGAGCTGGCTTTGTGCCAGGCCCCGTGCTGGGCATCAGGTAATCAGAGCCAGTCCTTGCCCTTGGAGAGCCCCAGCTGGTGGGAGTGTGCGGGGAGGCTCTTCGGGAAGAAGAGGTCTGCCCTAAATTAGGAAGGGCTCAGGAAGGCTCAGCAGTAAAGAATCAGCTTGCAACGCAGGAGTTGCAGGAGGTGCAGGTTTGATCCCTGAGTTGAGAAGATACCCTGGAGGAGGGCATGGCAACCCACTCCTGTATTCTTGCCTGGAGAATCTCACGGACACAGGAGCCTGGTGGGCTACAGTTCATAGGGTTGCAGAGTCGGACACAGACTGAAGCGACTTAGCATGCACCTAGGAAGGCTCTGCAGAGGAAATGTGGGAGCTGGGCCTTTCCTGCTGAGTAAGGGTTGCTCTGAGGACAGGTGGTAAACCAAGGCTGGAAGTGGAGGCTGGAAACCCTCTGCAGTGATGTGCGTGCTAAGTCACTTCAGTCATATCTGACTCTTTGTGACCCTAAGGACTGTAGCCCGCCATGCTCATCTGTCCATGGGATTCTCCAAGCAAGAGTTCTGGATTGAACTGCTGTGCCCTCCTCCAGGGGATCTGCAGCGATAGGGACCTGCACGTGCCATTGGGGGTGGTGGGAGGGAGTGGGATGTAGGTCTGGGGACAAATTTGGGAAGAACCTTGATCCATGAGAACAAAGTGTGGCTGTTGCTGCTTGGACTCTACGGGGGTTACGGAGAAGCTGAGATGTGTGGGGAGCAGGGTAAGCTTAGGTGACCAGTGCTCAGTTCAGTTGAGTTGTCTCTCAGTCATGCCCGACTCTTTTTGACCCCATGGACTGAACCACGCCAGGCTTCCCTGTCCTTCACCGACTCCCAGAGCTTGCTCAAACTCATGTCCATTGAGTCAGTGATGCCATCCAACCATCTCATCCTGTCATCCCCTTCTCCTCCTACCTTCAATCTTTTCTAGCATCAGGGTCTTTTCTAGTGAGTCAGTTCTTTGCATCAGGTAGCCAAAGTATTGGAGCTTCAGCTTCAGCATCAATCCTTCCAATAAGTACTCAGTACTGATTTTCTTTAGGATTGACTGGTTTGATCTCCTGGACCAGTTGTAGCTCAGTTGATAAAGAATCTGCTTGCAATGCGGGAGACCCTAGTTTGATTCCTGGGCTGAGGAAGATCCCTGGAGAAGGGAAAGGCTACCCACTCCAGTATTCTGGCCTGGAGAATTCCATGGACAGTCCATGGGGTCGCAAAGAGTCGGACACTGCTGAGACTTTCCCTTTACTTCACCAGTGTGGTACCCAAAACATTCCGGGGTGAACTAGGCCACGTGAGTCCACAACGCCACCTGGTGTTCATCTTCCTCACTGCAGCTTGACCTTACTGGGTTCTATCTAACCAGGGAAAAGGCAGAGGACTCTGGGCTCCCAGGCAAACTTGTAGATCAGGACCAGACTGGGAACCCCTGCCCCTTACCAAAACAGCCAGTCTTCATGGGCAAGAGCTCACATTCAGTGATGTGCCCTCTCAGGCCAGGGTCCCCATGTGCGCATAAGGAGACATGGGTCTCCTGTTTCAACATGCCTGCAGGAATCCTCCTGTACCATCATGGCCCTCCCCACCTCCTGGCACACATCTGTGATGAGCATCTTACTCGTTTTTTTAAATTTATTTATTGGCTGTTCTGGGTCTTAGTTGAGGCACCCAGGATCTTTAGCTGTGGCATGTGGGATTTAGTTCCCTGACCAGTGATGGAACCTGGGCCCCCTGCATTGGGAGCAGGCTTCTTAGCCATTGGACCACCAGGAAAGTCTCGAGCATCTTATTCTTTCCTACTAGCTCCCTCAGGCTTTGGGGAAAATTGCTGGAATGACTTCCTCTTGGAATTTCCTCGGTCCGGCACCCCACCCCCTCCTCCATGGTTCTCCTTCCACTTTGCTAGGGGCTTCAGATCTTTGCTACATGTTGGGTAGAGAACAAAGCCAGGGATGGCACAGCATGTCTAACGTGTACCTTGGAATCAACAGAAACATCTTGCAAGGATGTTCACAGCACGTTAACGTATCTTAGGATAATGGAATTTTAGATGGCTTTTTTGCATCTTTATACTTTCACAGGTTGCTTACATCTTCTAAATATGTTATCTTTATACTCATATGGAAGTGCTTAGTTGCTAAGTCATGTCCGACTCTTTGTGACCCCATGGGCTGGAGCCCGCCAGGCTCCTCTGTCCATGGGATTTCCCAGGCAAGAATACTGGAGCAGGCTGCCATTCCCTTCTCCAGGGGATCTTCCCGACCCAGGGATCGAAACTGTGTCTCCTGCAACTCCTGCATTGCAGGCAGATTCTTTACCGTCTCAGCCACTAGGGAAGCTCATATAATCCCAACTTTTTTCCTTTTGGAAAAAACAAACTAAGAAGTCTAAGCACATCCAAATAGAGCTGGAATAGTACATTACAAGCTCACAGAAGCGGGCCATGTAGCTGACAGCAGCCCTCAGTCCTGGTAGCTCTTGCCTTTGCGTGTTTCACAGGGGCTGCTCCATTTTTCGACATTCTAAGCGCCGGGGGGACAGGGACCAAAACAATCTGCAGGGCTTCTTCACAGCTCCAGACACACGGCAGAGGTACAGTTCCCCTCACCACTTGCCCGACAGCTGTACTATCCTCCTCCCTGGTTTTCTGCTGCTCCTCTTGCCATCTATCCACCCCAACTCCCCCGCCTCCAGTCTGTTCTCAACAGTGCAAACCAGTCACATCATTCTTTGACCTACTGGGCCAACCCACTCTCCAGCTTCAACATCTCCCACCACCCCCTCTGCTCAAGTTCCAACTGCTCTAGTCCCATTCAGTCCCTCTGACATTTTCTCACTTGCTGCTGCTCTCTCTGCCTGAAATGCTCTTCTCTCAGATCTGCGTTTTATCATTTAGTTCTGATTTTTTTACTATATTTTGAAATTAATTAAGCGTCTTAGTTGCCACACATAGGATCTTCTTTGTGGTGTGTAGGATCTAGTTCCCTGACCAGGGATAGAACCCAGCCCAGGGCAGTGAAAGCGCCAAATCCTAAGAACTAGACCAATCAGGTAACTTCCTTGACTAGGTTTCCCCTGGGACTTCTGACCCTCAAAATGTCAGCTCTTGGGAAGCAAATATGTCAGCTAAAGCCACCTGCCCTGTGTCTTCTAGAAAGACAAACTTTTTTTCTTTTTAATGTTTTTAATTGAAGGATAATTGCTTTACAATATTGTGTTGGCTTCTGCCATACATCAACATGAATCAGCCATTGGTATACATATGTCCCCTCGCTCTTGAACCTTCCTACCACCTCCTACCCCTTCTTGCCTTATTTTTAAGCTATCACATTGGAAAGAGGCAGTGCCTCAATGATAATGTCTCACCTGGGTGGTGGTGAGAACGTGGCCTGGATTCAAGAGCTCAGCCACTCGCCACCTCTGCACCCACTTGCCCATCTGTAAAATGGGACCAGTGCTCACATCTCACATCCATTGTGAGGGGAAGGTGCTCACTCCAATTGACCTGGCTGAACCTGCAGACACCCACTACCAAGCTGATGTGTCTGGTCCTATCAGGAGTCATTCAGAGAGCTGTCCACCCATCCCAACATTTGCTCAGTGAGGTGATGGTAACAAGGTGGGGAGAGATCCCCGGGGCCACAGACCCAGCCTACAGCCAAACTGAAGCCAGAAGTGGACCCTTCTTGTGAGGTGGATGTCCTCCGAGGCCCCAGCAAACCAGGCTTCGGAGCCTTTCTCCACCCCCAACCACAAGGTAACCTTAGGCTAGCCGAGTTCTCTCTGGGCCTTCTCCACTTTTATAGTCCAGTGGTGAAAGTTATACATTCTTCCCTGCTCTCATCACTTTTTACCCACAAGGTGTAGAGCCAAGCTCAGAGGGAGACAGAAGCAGCAGCAGCCTGGAGTTGCTTCACGCTGGCTTCAGACTCAGACCTTCAAGCAGCACACAAATGCAGCAGGCAGAAGTGAGTTTATTGCATTAGAAAAAATACCAAAGAAAACCAGCAAACACCTCCATACTAGACACAATTATTAGCTTGACTTCAAGGGTGGAAAGGAATTTCCAAGATACAAACTTTATTTGGAGGGGGGTGACAGTTTCATCCCCTCTCCTCCAGCCTTGCCCCTTTAGACCCATGGACCTCAATGGGGGCGTCCCACTGTGATACAGTCACACACGCCTCCTCTCATGTTAGGGGTCCTAGCCTGAGCCTGGGCTTCCAGTTAGTGACGGTGAGACTAGGGTGGGGGAGGGAAGGTTTGCCTTCCTGCAGAGCTAAGGGGAAGGCTTACTGCTCCCTCCTTGTCCCCAACAAGCCCTAAGGCACAGGCTTTGGCACAAATGGCTGTTGCACGTGAAGGGTGACTTTCCATGAACTGAGGGACTCAAAGTCTCTCAGGGGAGCAGCTCAGGCTGACTTCATGGTACAGCCCTGGGTCTGGAGGTGACTACTAGGAGAGAAATCAACTGAGCCCGGATGTGGGGGAGGACAGAGAAGAGGAAAAGCTTGTGAGGCCCACCATGCTCCGGCCAGAGCACAGCGCCCTGGGCAGAGGGGTCGGGAGCAGGCGCCTGGGAGAGAGGGCTGGGCAAGGGGAGCTGAAAAAAGGAGAGCACCTGGCTACGCAGCAGCGCCATGGCCTCCACCAGCATGCTGCCCTCCCAGGAGGAACCCGGCCTGAAATGCGTTCTCCACAGGCCAGTTCTGCAGTCGGTTCACACTGAATAGCAGCTTGCTAGTTTCTGCTCTGACGTATCATTACCATGCACACTGGCAAATCAGTGGGTCTTGAGAAGGATTAAAGTGCTCACTGGTTTAGCTCCCAATCTTAAAAGTTCCAAAATGTCACTTGATAGCACAGCTCATCATCCTGGACGTGCCCTGCTCAGGTCACAGGCAAACACTAAGGCAGAGGAACATCTTTTCCTCCAGCTGAGACCTGACGATGCCAGCTGCCATGGTAACGGCAGAGATGGGAGATGAGGCCAGACATAAGCAGCAGCTCTTCGGAGGAAAGGCAGTTGCTGCGGGCCAGACCCCAGGAGAGAGAAGGTAATTCAAGTCTGAGAACTGGCCAGAGCCATGGCAGGAGGGGCCCATGGAGGCCAGGGCTAGGGCTCAGGCACCAGGGAGCTCTGAGTTCTCCACATCCACTCTCTCAACTTAAGGAAGGACTCACAGGAAGCAAGAGAATCTGAAAGCCTCTCCAGGTTAGAAACTTCCAGATTGTTCCCTGCCTAGAAGCTCCTGGCCAACAGCCCTTTATGAAGATGGCCACTCACACCCTCCATCTCGCTTCCTTCAAGTCAGGACACCAGAAATAACATGTGCCTTCGAAACACATTTAGGATACTATGAAAATCCCGATCAGAAATAACTCTACATTTTCTTGCCACCTTGATTCTGCATTATTATGCTTGCTACATTAGGGACATCTTCCAAGAGCAGGGAATCATTTCCTCTTGGTCCCTAGCTGAATACTGCATATTGGTCTGGGTGGGGTGGGTACAATGACTGTCAATAACCTACATTATTACTTGCAGACAGAAGGCCTGGGCCTCTGCTGCTCCAGACCTTCATTAACTGTGACAGGTCAGCTACATGGAGGGAGAGCAGACTGTAGACAGCAAGGCAGGCTCTCCTAGAGCTATGTCAGAGGACTGGCCATAAGTCTAGGTGGAAGGAGGCATGGCTTTATCCTGTTTCCTCTGGACTGGCACTTGCTGTTACTCTCCCCGCATCCTGAGGCTTTTGGTTGCTCCAGTCCGGGCTCCCTGGCCTTACTGGGGAAGGGGAGGGAAGGTGAGAGAGATCGTTGCTAGAGTTCACTTAGGTTGGTTGAATTTCCCTGAAACTGGCCCCATGTGCACCAATCCTTTGGTTCATTTCATGGTGGCGAGTAACCATTTCCAGGTCACAGATAATGTGAAACTCACCTGGGTCCCATAGCAGGTGGCAACCTGGGTGGAGCATGGGCATTCTCTAGAAAGAGGTTCTGGGCTGGGGCTCCCCCAAACGGTGCCTCTTGCTTAAACAAAGCCCCTCCCTTTCTCCAGTGGGGAGGACGCTTAGGAAGCAGCGTCAAAAGTGAACTCACAGACAAGAGAGCCTTAATAAATTAGTATAATACTATTAGAAGGGATGGCATTTTGTTCTGTGTCTTAGCAGCTGTGTCCTACATGCAGCCTGGTGATGTCTTTCCCTGGGAAATTTAAAAAGCTGTCCCCTGGTTGTTAGCTCTGATGTAAAATTATAAAATAGAAATCTGGTAGGGTTTGTTTTGTTTAAAAAGGAAAAGCCCTGGTGAGGCAGGGTGGTCCCATGCAGTCCAGTTAGCTCTGGTCATTGGGTCGGCCCACCGAGCTCCCTCCGGGAGGCTGGATGGCAATGGAGGCCAGGAAGGGCCGCAGGGCCTGTCCGAAGGGCCTGCGGAGAGAAGAGACATGGGTGCTCGGGTGGGCTTGTGAAATGAGAAAGTCAGGAATGAGGAAGGCACACAGTTGGACTTTGGGGGGACTGGGGTCTTCTGGGGGTATCGGCAGTACTCAGGAAAAGTGACAGGTGCAGGCTGTCAGAAGGTGTTGATGCTGCTGCCCAGTTTGCTCTCAGAGTAGCTTAGCTGGAAAAAAGACTGCAGACACTGTAGTTTTAAGACACTTTCCAGGACTTCCCAGGTGATCCAGTGGTTAAGATCCCCTGTTTCCAATGCAGGGGATGTGGGTTTGATCCCTGGTTGGGGAACTAAGATCCCACATGCTGTGTGACACAGCCAAAAATTAAAAAAAAAAAGAGACTTTCCAAGATTACTACAACTTTAAATTGAGTTGCCTGCAAAATATCTGTTATTGGCTTTCTTTTCCCTTCAGTGGCTACTGCCATTTTTGAAAACCATCCCTGAATTCAAAGGAAGTGAAAAATTCTAAAGCATAAACAGAGGAAACCAAGAAATAGTAAGCTTAATTCAGACAAGTCCAGGAACTCCATGTATCAAATAATAACAGCGAGAACACTCCAGCTACTCAGGGCCCATAACCTAGATCCTGCTGATCCTAGATCCTGTTTAACACGCCCACTGAGGAGTAGGAAGGCAGGGCCAGGGACATGGGGCTCTCCTCGCTGGCTGGACACTGATGACAGCCTTGTTTCCTGAGGAGTTCTGACCCAGGTGTGAAGGATAGCTCACCTTGCTGAGCCTGCTAAACCTGTCAGGATCTCTGCTGGACAGGTCCTCAGTTCAGAGCAACTGAGTCAGAGTCAGGAAATGGGCCTGGTCCTGCAGTGGGCAGAGGCTGCCTGAATGCAAGAGGAGGGAGGGGTACGATGGCACTGAGTATGCATGTCCCCTGAAAGGACACTGCCTGGATGGTGGACCACATCAGGGGCGGAGGGGCTACAGGGTGTTTTTGAAGAAAACATCTGTTGAGGGCTGTCTATGTGCTACGAGGTACAAGGTTGACTGGGAGGTTGTCTTTGAGGATGTCAAAGAGCTCAAGGTGCAAGGGAAGAAAGACTGACAGTTTCAAAACAAGCCCCCTGACTAATTCTCTGGCTTACTCTGCTCATCCATCCAAATTGCCTTTTAACCGGGCACTTCTAGGGAGTGGCAAGCTTCACGTGCAATGGAAAAGACAGATGCCAGGATTCTGTACAAACACTGGGGCCGGCATCAAGTGGGTTTCTAAGCTCTCCAGTTGCACTCAGGCCACCCTCAGGAGGAGGGTGAAGGTATCACAGGTGAGCCTCTGAGAGCAGAAAGGATGGTGGCCTTCCAAGGCAGAAGCTGCCATCACGACACCCGACCCAGCCTGGCAGGATTTGGGGTGGGGGGCGGTGATGGGGAAGGAGGCGGATGTGGGCCAGAGGACAGACCTTGTCTGTGAGTGGGGACTTCGAAGGCAGAGGCAGAGACAGAGACAGAGGCCACTTACGTGGAGAGAATATCAGAGGGAAGGTCAGTGATGTAAGAAGGGATCTTCCGCCCGGTTAGGAACTGTGCCACTTCGTTGCTGAAGGTGTTACAGTTGTTCTCAAAGATGTTGTAGGCCTCACTTCTGCACATTATGAGAAAGGTTTGGGACACAGATATGAGTCAGTAAGCGTGTACATGAAACTGAGATCAGGCAATGGGAGGGCGACCACAGCTGAATCTGAGGACAGGGAATTCCTTTCTTGCACTCCCAAAGCAGGGCCTGGTTTGCCACTCTGGGTATTTAGAGGGAAGAATGAAATAAAAGCACATGGCTCCTCCATTTCAGGAGAATCTCTGCATTCACAAAAGCTGAGCTCCAGGGTTAGAATTTTAACACTTGAAACTAACTCAAGCTTCAGTAAGAGAAAATCTGCTCCAGTGTATTTCATCCCAACCTCTCTACAAACCCTGTTTCTGATTTTCAGAACAAAATACTTGGTTGAGAGCAGCATGTGCTGAAATAGCAGCAGCTGCTTTTAATCAGAAGGAATAAATAGCTCTTCCTTCCCTCAAAGTTTCAGCAGTAGGTGTGCTGTATGGAACAGCAGCCTTGGAGGCAGTGCTGAGCTCTTTTTGTGGTGCGGTAGCTCCTTTCCCATCCTACTTGTTCAGCAAATACTGGGCCAGACCTTGGGCTGAGTGCTCTTGGGGAAATTACCTGGTGGCTGCCATCTAGGGGCCAATTATCTAGTGGGGGAGACAGACACGACTACCGTCTTCCCTGCTCTCCACTCACCGGAACAGAGATTCTCCAAGGGAGGACAGGTACTCCAGAAAGATTTCTTCTGTGACTTCTGTGCTCCCAACATCAACCACAGAATCTGGGGGCCCAAGCAAAGTCCTTCCCTACAAGAGCCAACCCAAAGAAAGCCAGTAAGTCACTCCCTCTGCTGAATTTTTTCCCCTGCCATGGAAGACCACAAATGCTCTGCTCCAACAACTTCTAACTTTCAGAGCACCTGGGGCAGAGGAAGACTTATTTCCTCTTTGTGTCAAGGCTACAACAGCCTAGAGGCTCCTGGAGACTGTCCGTGGCTGTGGGCTGACAACATGGCTGAGAAGTCAAGTGTCCGGTTTCTGGTGGGGCCCTGGGAAGCTGAGTCTTTTGCAGGTTGGACTCCTGATACTGTCCACTCCTTCAGTGGATAGACACAGAAAAACCCAGAACCTGCAGTCTCCCTTTGTTCCCAGCAGGCCTAGTCACGAGGGCCTAGCAGGACAGCCAGAAATGGCTCACACCTGGCGGCCATCGTTCCATGCCCGTAATTCATCATGGATGCAGCCAGCTTTTCATATGACACACTCGCTCCCCCATAACACTGGGAAAACCTGAAAAACTGTGAGAAAGCTGGCAGATATTTCCACGATTCAGTTCCTTTTTGATCTGTGAGGCTAATTTAACAAGGTGATAGGGTTCCCCTGGCAAGGGAGTTACTGGCCCCTGAAAGGCCTACCAAAACCCCTCAGCCATGGGTTAACAGACTGCTGTGCCGTCTATGGGGTTGCACAGAGTCGGACACAACTGAAGTGACTTAGCAGTAGCAATAGCAGATGCAAGGAGAGACTGAGGCCTTGGGGGAACCAGCCAAGGGGAAAGCAACGGGATCAGTGGGGAGGAGAGGGCTGGGAATGGCCTGGGGAGTAAGGGAACGCACTTTAGAGCAGCGCTCCTCGAAAAGATCACAAATTCACGCAATAGCTCCTGAGCACCCACTGTGTGCCTGACAAGATTCGAGGGGAAAGCGTGGTGAGCAGATTACTGTAGTCAAAGGTGCAAGAGACCAAAAGGTCACTATTTGACCCACTACTCGTCACTGGTATAACAAATATGTTACTGAAAACCTACTACATGCCAGGCCTCGTGCAAGGCACTGGAGGTATGTGGACAAAACAGATGAGATTCTTGTCCACGTGGAGCTTACAGTCTAGTAGTAAAGGCAAACCAATGTATAATTATGAGCTGCGATAAGGGTCTTGTTGGAAAAAGTACAGAATGCCATTAGTACATAAAACAGGGGACCTTCCCAGTCCAAAAGGTCAGAGAAGACTTGTCTAAAAAAGTGACAGTGAGCTCACCGGGAGGATGGAGAGAGTTAACCCAGTGAAGGACCAGGGAGGTGGACTGATGTCAGAGGACAGGTTTAAATGTCCAAGGCGCTCAAGGGATGAGAAGGGCTGGTAAGGGCGGGGAGGGCACAACCTGCAAATGGGCTAACTAGCGAGAGGGAGCGAGCCCAGGTAGGGTGGGGCCTTGGAGGCTACGCTGAGCTTTCTGGGTTTTATTCTGAGAGCAGTGGGGAGAGTTCTGATTTAAGCAGCAGAATGCCATGATCAGAGCTGGATTCTGAAGACTGCTTTGCCATCTGTACAGAGAACTGACTGAGAAGGAAGCGCAGATGTGCTGCTGTGGTCCAGGCTAGAATGAGGGTGACTGGATTAAGGTGAAAATTCCAGAGAAATGAGAAGAGATGAAGAGGGACAGACTGCTTTGAGATACACTTACAAGGTGGAACTGAATTGGGCTTAATGAAGGACTTGTTATAGGAGGTGGGGGGCCAGTAGAAGGGAGAAATAAAACATGACATCCCATTTATGAGTATCAAAATGAATGTTTTTTTGGTCTTCGCTTGAGTACCTCCTGGAACAACCCTTAGATAGCTCAGACAGGAATTTTATGGGAAAGGACACGGGATTTGGAGTCAGAGAAACCTGAGTTTAGCACTAGTGCTGCAACCAGCTGCGTCGTTGGGCACCTCACTTTCTCTCTCAGCGCCCTCGCCAGCTTCACAGTGACTGAGTTCATACCAGGAAAGAGGCACTGAGCTGGTAATGGTGATAGAAGAGGGAGATGGTCTCAGCTTATAAGGCGCCCAAGGGGCTCCCTGTGGAGACTCAGCAACGGCCCATTTCACCATCACACGCCCAACGTGACAAAGGAACCAGGAATGCCAGGGGAGCAGAGAGGGGGCAGCTGGCTGGCAGATCTGTGAAGGGTATTCGTGAACTGAGACTTGAGGTCATCATGAAGAAGTACGCCACAGGGCTACCTACTCTGGCTAGATGCCAGAACTACGGAGGACAGCAAGGTTCCTGGACTAGGGGAACTCCCGGGAACCTGGGACAGTGGACGGGGTGGGGGCAGACACTCACTGGCGGACAGCTGGAGATGCCGCCACTGCCGAAGAAGAACTCATCCTTGTGCACGACTATGGAGGTGTGCCTGCAACGCAGAGAAGAGGCAGAATGAGCCAGATGGCTTAAAACTGGTCTGAGGAAAAGCAAACACCACCTGCCGTAAGAGTAATTTCTGCCTTAGGATATGACTTACAAGATCAACAGCTTTATAATCCTAACCAAACAAAGGTAAGATAAACATCATAGATCAGAGTTTCCCAGCATTGGCACTAGTGACATTTGGGGCTGGCTAATCCTTTGTTGTAGGGGCTGGCCTGTGCATTCTAGAAGGTTTAGCAGATCATGGTCTGTTCCCACTAGATGGCACTAGCATTCCTCATGCCCACTGTGGTTATAACATGTCTGCAGACGCTGCCAATGTTTTTCTGGTGGCAGAAAAGTCCCTTGTTGAGAACTATTGCTATGGATCATGTGAGCAAAGGGAAGTCCTGAGAGTCACCCCAACATTAACAAATCAATACTGAAATAAAGCTCTGCAGACCAAGATGTGTTTTCAGACTTTTCATATGAGATCAGGTGCGTTCAGGGTGGTATGGCTATAGATTGTTCCCAGACTTTTCAAACTAACAGGAGTAGTTAACCTGGACCACGTTGAGAGAAAGACCAGATGGTGTTCACTGTGGACCTATTTTAAGTAAAGGTGCTCATGTTACTTCTTGGTTCCGGTCAAACAAAGCAATGGTCATCTGGTCAACCAAAATGTCAGTAGGCTCTAGGATCCAGTCAGAACTCTGACCTGCACTTTCCTCAGAAATGGAACAGAGCCCAGCCATCATCCTGTGTCTGACAGACCAATGAAGTTCTGTTTTAAGACCCACGTGGGGTCCTCATGACTTCTATAGTTAGAAAACTTGGCCTGGGGTGGGCATACATCATTCTGCCTTTCCTTAGGACAGGTGAAATATCTGCACCACTGATAATTTTAGCTGGATAAGTCTTCATTGTTGGGGGGTGTCCTGTGCATTGCAGGATGTTTACAGCAGCAACCCTGGCCTCCACCTATCCACCCTAAACGTCTCCAGACACTGCTAACTTCTGGCTGGGAACCACTGCATTAGAACGTGAAGATTTGTGGCTTAGAGAGCTAAGTTTCAAACTGGGAGCTACTGACTGGAACCTGAAATGCATGATGCTGTTTGGTTTCATAAACCAGCCAATGTAAGGAGCCCCACCCAACTTACCAGATGCCTTCCAGCTGTTTCCCTGTGGAGAAAAAAAAATAGAGAGAGATTTAGCCACTTGGGACTAGACTAACTTGGGACTTTTGCCCCCTAGCCAGAGCAAATTCAGATCATCAGAGGAACCCATTATAAACCTCTTGGGGGACCTCTGATAAGGTCCTTAGGTTGTGACATGATAAGTCGTGTTAAATAAGTTGAAAAGTAATCAGAATCCTTAAGCAGAATTCAAGCAGAAACACTGGTATTGATGTAACCCCCCCCTTTTAAAAATTAATTTATTTGTGCCAAGTCTTAGTTGCAGCATGTGGAATCTAGTTCCCTGACCAGGGATAGAATTCGGGGCCGCTGCACTGGGAGTGTGGAGTCTTAGCCACTGGACCACCAGGGAAGTCCGATGCACCCAAATTTATGTCTGCTTTTCTTTCTCCTTTAGGGTCAATTCAACTCTNCAGCGCCCTCGCCAGCTTCACAGTGACTGAGTTCATACCAGGAAAGAGGCACTGAGCTGGTAATGGTGATAGAAGAGGGAGATGGTCTCAGCTTATAAGGCGCCCAAGGGGCTCCCTGTGGAGACTCAGCAACGGCCCATTTCACCATCACACGCCCAACGTGACAAAGGAACCAGGAATGCCAGGGGAGCAGAGAGGGGGCAGCTGGCTGGCAGATCTGTGAAGGGTATTCGTGAACTGAGACTTGAGGTCATCATGAAGAAGTACGCCACAGGGCTACCTACTCTGGCTAGATGCCAGAACTACGGAGGACAGCAAGGTTCCTGGACTAGGGGAACTCCCGGGAACCTGGGACAGTGGACGGGGTGGGGGCAGACACTCACTGGCGGACAGCTGGAGATGCCGCCACTGCCGAAGAAGAACTCATCCTTGTGCACGACTATGGAGGTGTGCCTGCAACGCAGAGAAGAGGCAGAATGAGCCAGATGGCTTAAAACTGGTCTGAGGAAAAGCAAACACCACCTGCCGTAAGAGTAATTTCTGCCTTAGGATATGACTTACAAGATCAACAGCTTTATAATCCTAACCAAACAAAGGTAAGATAAACATCATAGATCAGAGTTTCCCAGCATTGGCACTAGTGACATTTGGGGCTGGCTAATCCTTTGTTGTAGGGGCTGGCCTGTGCATTCTAGAAGGTTTAGCAGATCATGGTCTGTTCCCACTAGATGGCACTAGCATTCCTCATGCCCACTGTGGTTATAACATGTCTGCAGACGCTGCCAATGTTTTTCTGGTGGCAGAAAAGTCCCTTGTTGAGAACTATTGCTATGGATCATGTGAGCAAAGGGAAGTCCTGAGAGTCACCCCAACATTAACAAATCAATACTGAAATAAAGCTCTGCAGACCAAGATGTGTTTTCAGACTTTTCATATGAGATCAGGTGCGTTCAGGGTGGTATGGCTATAGATTGTTCCCAGACTTTTCAAACTAACAGGAGTAGTTAACCTGGACCACGTTGAGAGAAAGACCAGATGGTGTTCACTGTGGACCTATTTTAAGTAAAGGTGCTCATGTTACTTCTTGGTTCCGGTCAAACAAAGCAATGGTCATCTGGTCAACCAAAATGTCAGTAGGCTCTAGGATCCAGTCAGAACTCTGACCTGCACTTTCCTCAGAAATGGAACAGAGCCCAGCCATCATCCTGTGTCTGACAGACCAATGAAGTTCTGTTTTAAGACCCACGTGGGGTCCTCATGACTTCTATAGTTAGAAAACTTGGCCTGGGGTGGGCATACATCATTCTGCCTTTCCTTAGGACAGGTGAAATATCTGCACCACTGATAATTTTAGCTGGATAAGTCTTCATTGTTGGGGGGTGTCCTGTGCATTGCAGGATGTTTACAGCAGCAACCCTGGCCTCCACCTATCCACCCTAAACGTCTCCAGACACTGCTAACTTCTGGCTGGGAACCACTGCATTAGAACGTGAAGATTTGTGGCTTAGAGAGCTAAGTTTCAAACTGGGAGCTACTGACTGGAACCTGAAATGCATGATGCTGTTTGGTTTCATAAACCAGCCAATGTAAGGAGCCCCACCCAACTTACCAGATGCCTTCCAGCTGTTTCCCTGTGGAGAAAAAAAAATAGAGAGAGATTTAGCCACTTGGGACTAGACTAACTTGGGACTTTTGCCCCCTAGCCAGAGCAAATTCAGATCATCAGAGGAACCCATTATAAACCTCTTGGGGGACCTCTGATAAGGTCCTTAGGTTGTGACATGATAAGTCGTGTTAAATAAGTTGAAAAGTAATCAGAATCCTTAAGCAGAATTCAAGCAGAAACACTGGTATTGATGTAACCCCCCCCTTTTAAAAATTAATTTATTTGTGCCAAGTCTTAGTTGCAGCATGTGGAATCTAGTTCCCTGACCAGGGATAGAATTCGGGGCCGCTGCACTGGGAGTGTGGAGTCTTAGCCACTGGACCACCAGGGAAGTCCGATGCACCCAAATTTATGTCTGCTTTTCTTTCTCCTTTAGGGTCAATTCAACTCTTATCGTTTTAATTTCTGTCTCATCTACAGAGACAAAGTAAAACAAGAGTATAGAAAAGCTATTATCCACTTCTTCATTGAGCATATGTGAGGTGAAATCCTCTAGAAAATAAGAATGAACTCTGAAGACGCCATCCATTTGACCAGCCAGCGCACATGTGTTCTGTACCTCTATATGCCAGAAGTGATGAGAGATATGGAAATGCAAGTACAAAATGCAAATACTGCCTTTAAGGAACCCAAAGTCAAATGGAAAGAGAGACATACATAACTAATTAACACGTAATGCTGATAGGCTCCTTAATAGAAATAAACGTAATAAAGGTAAAAAACTACCTTCAGAGCTGCAATCTAACCAGTGAACAAACAGGGTGGGAGTGGACATTTCTGCCAGAGGGAACAGCGTATGCAGACACACAGCTAAGAAAAAGACTAAGGCAGGTACGGCAAAGGGTGCAGTGATGGCGGGAAGAGGACACATGGCGGGGGTGCCAGGAGGAGAGAGCAAAGCTGCGCGGAAGGCCACCCCACACGCAGGGCACGGCAGGGGTGAGGCAGCACAGAGCCTCTGCCAGACCCGGTTTTCAAACGCTAACTGTATCTTCTAAGAGAGAACAGTAGGAACAGAAGAGATATTGGAGGGAAGAGAGCTGAGAGAATAGATTGAGGAGGTCTGTGTGGTCAGCCACGGGAGATGCAGGAGTGCCGAGGATAAAGAGGAAGCACAGTGAAGGACACGAGAGCATGATCGAACATCACTCACCCACCTCTGGTTATCATTTCAGGGTAACTGTTTATTGAGTGCTAAGCAAAGAGTGCTTACTTTTGCTTTCAATGCTTCAGTGTTTGCCTTGTGACTTTCTAAAGGATGAAACTAGGCCTTGTACAGAAGGGGAGCTGATATGATTACACTTTTCCCTTTGCCTAACCTGCATTATCTTGCCCCTTCAAGCAAATTTAAAACAGATAATCTTAGCCTAATTTTCTTTTTTTGGGAAGAGACAAAAGAAACCATGGCTCCTCCGTGACAACTATTGATGACTCAGCATAGTGTCATTAAAAGCAGTTAAGAATATGGCATAGGACTTCCCTGCAGTCTGGTGGTTAAGACTCTGCCTTTCAATGCAGGAGGTACAAGTTCAATCCCTGGTCAGGGAGCTAAAATCCCACATACTTCGTGGCCAAAAAAACATTAAAAATGCAAATAATATTGTAACAAATTAAAGACTTTAAAAATAGTTCATATCAAAAAAAAAAAAAAAAGAATATGGCGTAAGTTCAGATCTGAGCTTTTCCCTTTGCTAGAGGTGGATCTTGGGCAAGTTTACTCAACCTGAGCTGAAGTTTCATCAATAGAAAGTTGTTGTAATCAGTAATGACTATTGGTGTAAAGCATCATAGTGTGTGGGACACAGAATTCTGATAAATGGAGATATTGGATATAATTTTTTTAAAAGATCAAAGAAATTCCACTTCAGGGTTGACAGATAAGATCTAAGAACAGATTTCAGTATCCATCAGATTAGTCTGAAATCTTGTATTACATGTAATCATTTTATCCTTTGCTGTTAGTGCTGTGAGGCTAAATGAAATAACAAAGGAAAATAAAACATAGCAGAGTTCTTCTGCTTCTAGAGACCAGTCTGCTTTTCACTAGGAGACGGGCTGCTTTGACCACAAGGTCACATATGGGACAGAGGGATTCTGGCCCAGGGTTTTGGGGACTGTGGGGCAGGCTCTGCCTTGATCCAAACTGAGATGGATCAGAAACAGAAATGGATGCCAAAAGGAAGTGATAACCCATTTAGGACAGGCACTGAGTTGGATCCTTCATCTCTTCCAGCCGACTCTTCCTTTCACAATGTGTAAAGTGGAGAGACTAAAGTTGCCTTTTAAATCGAGCTGGTCTGCTCTTTTGGACTGACATAAAAAATAGCTTATTGTCTAAATGGCCACAATCTGATGTTTATTTCCTTGGATACATGCAATGATGCATGAAACTNGATCCTTCATCTCTTCCAGCCGACTCTTCCTTTCACAATGTGTAAAGTGGAGAGACTAAAGTTGCCTTTTAAATCGAGCTGGTCTGCTCTTTTGGACTGACATAAAAAATAGCTTATTGTCTAAATGGCCACAATCTGATGTTTATTTCCTTGGATACATGCAATGATGCATGAAACTGGACAGATAAGGGGTCCTGCTCTCATCTACTCTGGGAAGAACACTATACATATAAGAAAGGAAGTACAGTGTAGCAAAGAAGAGCACAGGTTCTGAGAATTCCCTGGTGGTCTGATGGTTAGGGCTCTGCGCTTTCACGCCCCAGGGCCTGGGTTTGGCCCCTCGTTGGGGAACTAGGATCCTGCAAGCTGAATGGTATGGCTAACATTTTTTAAAAAGAAGAAAAAAAGAAAACACAGATTCTAGTGTGGACAGTGCAGGTCTGAATCTTATCAGTTCACTCAGTGAATCAACATTTATTAAGTGACTATTATAATTCAGGTGATATTCTTGGCATTAAGAATACGTCAAAATGCAAAGGAGACCAAAAAAAAAAAAACCTCCTTGAATGCATTCACAGGGTGGGGAGATAGGACAGTCAATGAATAATACTAATAAGCATAATAAACCACAGTAGGCTAACAATAATGAGTGATAAAAATAAGTGCAGGATAAGGGAGACTGGGCATTTCAGGGATGGCCAGGGTGGGCCTATTTGAGAAGGTGACATTTGAGCAAAGGCCTGAAGGAGGCAAGGGAGGGAGCCATGCAGAGGCAGGACATGCTAGGTGTACCTGAGGGACTTTCAGGAGGCCAATGTGGCTAAAGCAGGTGAGAGGAGCAAAGCAGGGGGTGAGCAGAAATAATGGGGAAGCAGGTCACGTAGATCAACTTGGAAAAGCTGAGAACTTTTCTAAGCCTGAGCTGTCCAGCATGGTAGTTGCTGACCACAAGTGGCTTTTAAAATCAAAAGAACAAATTCAGTACTGCATTTCAAGCACTCTCAACGCCACATGTGGCTAGCAGTTAGCCACGGGACAGTGCAGATCTAGAACGTTTCCATCACTGCAGGAAGTTCTATGGGTTGGCACTGTGGGAACCTTGGTTTTCGACTCTGTTAGGGAACAAAAGGCATAGTACTAGAGTCCAGTTCATAACATTTCCAAGGTCAAGAGATGACCCATGAAAGAGGCCCAGCACAATGCCTGCCACATAATATGTGCCCCGCAAAAAGAATGCCTCTTGTTTCTTTTAGGCTTTACAATTTGAAAGTTTTATGGCTGCTCTCTCAGCACCCTGGTATAAAAACTACCTACTTATAGGTCTTTTCCCCCTCATTAGACTATAATGGTCTCAAGGACAAGGGCCATGCTTATGCACCTTTGTGATTCCAGGGCTGAGCAAAGAATCTGGATCAGAGATATTACATGCACCGCCCGGTGGCTGACGCGCGGTGCTAATGAGGCCAGAGTTCTTAGCCTCAATCTTGGCTGCCCTGGCTTGTTATTCATATGACTTTGCAACCCTGGCATATCGCACCCTGCTTCTGCCTTCTCAGATGCCCACGCTCAATGACCCAGGAGGACAGGTGGCAGGTCCAGATGCACTGGTTCAAACCCAGTCCTACTAAAAAATGGGTTTTTGGAGTGAGGCCTCAGAGACCTTCCTGCCACTTATTTTTACACCTGAAAAATAACGCAAAGTTGTGGGATACAAGTCCTACTTCATTCTCCTTGATATTCTCTGTACTGTTCATTGAACTTATCTGTAAGCTGGACATTATGCATGTGTGCATGCCAAGTTGCTTCAGTCCTGTCTGACTCTTTGAAATCCTGTGGACTATAGGGTGCCAGGCTCCTCTGTCCATGGGCTTCTCCAGGCTAGAATACTGGGGTGGGACTGCCATGCCCTCTTCCAGGGGATCTTTCCAAACCAGGGATCGAACTCACATCTCCTGCAGCTCCTGCACTGCAGGCAGATTCTGTGCGCTGAGGCACTGGAGAAGCCCCAACCTGGACATTATACTTCCCCTTTATTCAACCACATCAAGGCATGCTTAAGATCCTATCCATCCATAGAATGGTGATAGAAACTATAGAAAAAAAAGATCCTCTTATTTATCCTTCTGTCATTTATCAACCCATCTATCAAACACCTAGAACCAACAACTTAAAATGGATTGAATGGATTCACATCCTTTCTTAAAGTGCTTCATAGTTATCCTTAATTCTCACCTCCTTACACAGTGGAGTGGGACAAATATTTATTAACATCATTTCAAACAGGTAAATAAACATGCATGATTTGTCCAGTGTAAAGAGAGAAAAAAAAAAAAAAGGGATGTGATCATGTACTTGTTAGAGCAGCTCTGGTAGAAATATAATGTTAGCTGCTCCGTAAATGTAGCATTAGCTTGTCCTCATGAAGACAAGAACCAGGGTCATGGCCTCCTCTGGGGTGACCAGCATTGTAAAGAGGGACTNAAAAAAAAAAAAAGGGATGTGATCATGTACTTGTTAGAGCAGCTCTGGTAGAAATATAATGTTAGCTGCTCCGTAAATGTAGCATTAGCTTGTCCTCATGAAGACAAGAACCAGGGTCATGGCCTCCTCTGGGGTGACCAGCATTGTAAAGAGGGACTGGAGTGATTTTTAAATTTTTTCATTCAGACTGAGACACAGTAGGTGGTGAGGGTTTGAGATTGCATCAGGGCACAAGGCCATTGGGGGATGTGAATTGGGCTCAGTGGCTATAAGCGCACTACAGAAAAGCAGACTGTTTTCCCACTGGAACTTCCTTAGCAAGCTGCAGAGTGCGTGGGTCAGATGGCTGCATGTCTCTAAGCTTGCTGGCACACCCACTACATTGATTTGGAAGCCTGTGAGGTATGTACATGAAAACAAATGGAAGCTGTGGATATTAGCCCTGTTTTTCATCATAAACAACAAAGAATGTAGACTGAGGTCCTGATTATAAGAGTAAAGTCAGTATATAAAAGCCAAAGAGAAAATACTCCATCTACCTCCCTCGCCAATCAAGGTAGTGGAGCTTGTGTGTATGGACATACAAGCTGGCAGTGGGACACGCTCACCTTGTATACAGCTAGTGCTAAATAAATGTCACTAATAAGCAAAAAGTGGGTGGCAGGGATGGGACTCCAGGGGCGGGTGGCATTAGCTCATGGGTGTAAACTGAAAGTAGCCCAGGCTCACCTTGGGCTTCTCTAGTAGCTCAGTCGGTAAAGAGTCTGCCTGCAATGCAGGAGACCCGGGTTTAACCCCTGGGTCGGGAAGATCCCCTGGAGAAGGAAATGGCAACCCACTCCAGTATTCATGCCTGGAGAATCC
>SJYA01009244.1:0-10521 GCA_006410615.1 Neotragus moschatus
GGCAAAATGGTTGTCTGAGGAGGCCTTACAAATAGCTGAGAAAAGAAGAGAAGCTAAAGGAAAAGGAGATAAGGAAAGATATACTCATCTGAATGTGAAGTTCTAAAGAATAGCAAGGAGAGATAAGAAAGCCTTACTCAGTGATCAATGCAAACAAATAAAGGAACACAATAGAATGGGAAAGACTAGAGATCACATTAAGAAAATTAGAGATACCAAGGGAACATTTCATGGAAAGATGGACTCAATAAAGGACAGAAGTGATATGGACCTAACAGAAGCAAAAGATATTAAGAAAATGTGGCAATAGTACACAGAAGAACGGTACAAAAAAGATCTTAATGACCCAGATAACCATAATGGTGTGATCACTCACCTAAAACTAGACATCCTGGAGTCCAAAACTAAATGGGCCTTAAGCTAGAGAAGATGATGGAGTTCCAGCTGTACTGTTTCAAGTCCTAAAAGATGATGCTGGTAAATACTGCACTAAATATGCCAGAAAGTTTGGAAAACCCAGCAGTGGACACACTGGAAAAGGTCAGTTTTCATTCAAATCTCAAATAAATGCAATGCCAAAGAATGTTCAGACTACTGCTCAATTGCACTCATTTCACATTCTGGCAAAGTAATGCTCAAAATTCTCCAAACAAGTTTTCAACAGTATATGAACTGAGAAATTCCAGGTGTTCAAACTGGATTTAGAAAAGGCAGAGGAACCAGAGATCAAATTGCCAACATCCATTGGATCATCGAAAAACCAAGAAGTTTCCAGCAAAATCATCTGTTCCGCTTTATTGACTATGCTAAAGCCTTTGCCTGTGTGGATCACAACCAACTGTAGAAAATTCATAAAGAGGTGGGAATCCAAGCATCTTACCTGCCTCCTGAGAAATCTATATGCAGGTCAAGAAGCAATAATTAGAACTGAACATGGAACAATGGACTGGTTCCAAATTGGGAAATGAGTATGCCAAGGCTTTATATTGTCTCCCTGCTTATTTAACTTATATGCAGAGGACATCATGAGAAATGCTGGGCTGAATGAAGCACAAGCTGGAATTAAGATTTCTGGGAGAAATATCAATAACCTCAGATATGCAAATGACAACACCCTTATGGCAGAAAGCAGAGGAACTAAAGAGCCTCTTGATGAAAGTAAAGGAGGAGAGTAGAAAAACTGGTGTAACTCTCAACTTTCAAAAAAGCATATGTCATGGCATCCGGTTCCATCACTTCATGGCAAAAGATGGGGAAACAGTGGAAACAGTGAGACTTTATTTTCTTGGGCTCCAAAACTAGACAGCTTGTAAAAATGCAGAGACATTTCTTTGGCGACAAAGGTCCATCTAGACAAAGCTATGATTTTTCCAGTAGTAATGTGTGGATGTGAGAGTTGGATTACAAAGAAAGCTGAACACTGAAGAATTGATGCTTTTGGACTGTGGTGTTGGAGAAGACTCTTGAAAGTGTCTTGGACTGCAAGAAGATCAAACTAGTCAATCCTAAAGGAATCAATCCTGAATGATGCCGAAGCTGAAACTCCAATACTTTGGTCACCTGATGCGAAGATCTGACTCTTTGGAAAAGACCATGATTCTGGGAAGGATTTAAGGCAGGAGAAGAGGACAACAGAGGATGAGATGGTTGGATGACATCACTGACTCAATGGACATGAGTTTAAGAAAGCTCTGGGATTTGGTGACTGATAGGGAAGCTCAACATGCCACAGACCATGGCGTCACAAAGTATAGGACCTGACCAAGTGACTTAACTGAGGGAAACTGAGCCTCAGTCTCAATAGCTATATGACAAACTGAAGCTATTCAAAATTGATACCAAATTTCTTCACTGCATTATGATTTCTTAGAAGTTCAATGGAGACACAGTGTCAAAGCAACCAAAAGAGAAGCAAAATTTAAATATTACGTCTACATGAGGAGTCATCCATTTGGTAAAATAATGACTGGCTAGTCATTTTTCCAAAATGGAGATTACTTGAAAATGCGGTAATAACACCCCCTAGATTCTGGGTTTGTATGTGAATATTATATCATAATGACACCTCCTTTTCACATTTGCACCTTATTGTTTTAAAAGTTTATTGAAAATTTTGTGTACTCTGCTTCATATTAGTGACAGAGCTTTCCCCTCTATCACTGATCCCGCATTTCTGTGATTATATATATTACATGTTTTACATTAAAGCTCAATCTTTGGCCGTTATTTCTTTTCTTCTTTGTTCCTTACTTTTAGTTGTGCTTGAGTAACACTTTCTTTGAAATTTCCTTCACAATGACCAAGTTTGCATGGAAAATTTGCAGTCAAGTGGTATCCATATATTGAAAGTAGATAGAGACATCAATATCCAATAACATATTTTTAAAACAAACTCCTACAGTACTATAATTAATGTTGATGTATAAGATGTTTACTATCTACTATATGTATATGTGGACACATATATATATGTATGTATATATATATATACGTAGCAAATGTATGTCTCATATGTGTTTCCAGTTCCAGTTCAGTCTCTCAGTTCTTTGTGACCCCATGAACTGCAGCATACCGGGCCTCCCTGTCCATCACCAACTCCAGGAGTTTACCCAAACCCATGTCCATTGAGTCGGTGATGCCATCCAGCTATCTCATCCTCTGTCGTCCCCTTCTTCTCTTGCCCTCAGCTTTTCCCAGCATCAGGATATTTTCAAATGAGTCAGCTCTTCACATCAGGTGGCCAAAGTATTGGAGTTTCAGCCTCAACATCAGTCCTTCCAATGAATACCCAGGAATTATCTACTTTAGGATGGACTGGTTGGATCTCCCTGCAGCCCAAGGAACTCTCAAGAGTCTTCTCCAACACCACAGTTCAAACGCATCAATTTCTCACTGTTCTGCTTTCTTTATAGTCTAACTCTCACATCCTTACATAATTACTGGGAAAATCATAGCCTTGACTAGACAGACCTTTGTTAACAAACTAATGTCTCTGCTTTTTAATATGCTGTCTACATTGGTCATAACTTTCCTTGCAAGGAGTAAGCATCTTTTAATTTCATGTGTTTAATTTCATATGTGTTTACATACATATAAATACTTGAAAATACTTGGAAATTTTATGCTATATTATATTTGAATGTATATATATGTATATCTTTTTGAAAAGTTTTAAATATTTGTTTCTTGAAATAAATTTATGAAGCAAATAGCTTAGGTCTTGTTAGGCATACCTGTGTGTACTGATTTTCTTCCTGAGGCATATCTAGTATGTTACATACTGAAACTTCAAATATTTTTCAGATTTGAAACTTATATCTCCTATTAACAACTTGAGAAAGCATTACTTCTAAATTAATCCATTTGCACAATGTTTAATAGTTCTTATCAGTGCTTCTCCATGCTGGCTACCAGTGAGAACCACATGTAAAACTTTTGAAAAGTATGTATTATAGGGCCTAACCCTCAGAAAATTTTGTCTAAACTATTCTTGAGTTGTCTGTCACCCTCCACCGAATTTTTTAAACCCTCTGAATGATTTTAATATGAGGCCAGTGTTAAGAATGTGAGTTATATGTTGATATATTTTCATGATTTTCCTCATCAAAATTTACTTTTTAGTTTTAATAAATGGATATGTAACTTACTATTAGACATTTCTAGTGATGTATACCACAAAGACTTCAAATATAACATCACAGAATAAATTATTTTTTTCTTTTCCTTCCACCCCAACTGCTTTGTCTTTATTAACTTATCCCTGCCCCTTAAAGATGGTATGCTGTCTCTATACCCCTTGGTTCAAGAAAAATCATAACTCTAAAATCCAATCTTTATTTCAGCTCAATTAATATAGGTAATCTAATTAATGCAGGTATCTAATTTTCCTTTGCTTCTATCTAGTCCGTATGTGATGAAGTCTCTTCTTTCCAATATATAAATCTGTGTACTGTACTGGGCAATCATACCTTAATTTGGTAGTCTAAAGAATGGATTATAAAAAAAAAAGAGTGGATTATATTAGTCTCTGCGTAATGGATTATATGATCTAAAAAAAATCTAAATGCTTGAAGATGTTCAGAAAACCTCTTCACACAAAATTTCTTATCTTCTATCTTTTTATAAATTCTATCCTATTTCTGGCTAAGTTCTGCTTATTCTGTGAGTACTAAATTAAAGTACACATCCTTTCTTTGATCTTTCCCGAATCCTTCCAATAGAATTAGAAAGTGAAGAAATTTAGAATGGACAACTGAGCAACATGATTTCGGGAAAGCTAGGTTAGTGGCCCAGTCAGTCAGTTTACTGACAATCTGTTTGTCTGGCTCTGCAACAAGATAATATCAATGTCCCAAAGATGATGGCATTCCGGGATGCTGACTCAAGTGCAAATGTGATTACAATCCAAAAAGTGATTTACTACCAAGGACTAATACATCAGTCTCATGGTCTCACCTGGCCCTTTCTGCCTGAAGACAAAATACATGGAAAGCCAAATTTTAAAAAATATGTATAAAACTGTCTAATTTTCCATTTTATTACAATTTACAGCATATTTTAATCCATCTCAATATTATGTCTTATTCAAAATTTCAGACCTCTTCTACTTAAAAGTGTCTTTAATAAAAATATAGTTTTTGTATACATTTAGAAAAAGTCTTTAAAAATTATTTCATGAGTTATAGTAAATGTCATATAGACATGTCATAAAAATTATACTACACAAAATTTGACACACATTTTATTATTTAAACATTTCATTCAACTTTTAGCAAAGGAGTCTATTAGAAACCTGAGTTAATGTCTTGAAATCTGATCACAAACGTAGCATCCTGTTACCTCTGCTGTATTCTATTAATTCAAAGCAAGTTTCTAAGCCAACTTGCACTCAGAGAGAAGAGATTACAAAGAGGTATGAGGACGGGATCACTGGGAATCATTTCAGAGTCAACTTGCTGCAATTTCCTTTCTTTTTCTCTTCTATTTCTCCAAAATAGACACTCTGACATTGGGGATATATTGGATCATCTTTTCTGAAATGCTTGTTAATCCAAAGACAACATCTGTTAATGAAATGCATGCTCTGCTTTGTTGCTCAGTCATGTCCGACTCTTTGCTATCCTATGGACTGTAGCCTGCCAGGCTCCTTTGCCCATGGGGGTTCTCCAGGCAAGAATAAGAGAATGGTTGGACATTGCCTTCTCCAGGGGTCTTCCCAACCCAGGGATTGAACCCAGGTCTCCCTCATTGCAGGCAGATTCTTTACTCTGTGAGCCACGAAAATGCACAGTGAATGTAGGAAAAATATTTTAAAAATTCATTACTAACTTTTTTGAAGCTAAACTGTACTTTAGGAAATTTGCATAATGTATTTCTTAAAAAAAATAGATGTGCCTTTTGATGTGTGTCTTCAATAAAATGTGAATGTGTTAGTTGCTCAGTCATGTCTAAATCTTTGTGTCCCTATGGATTGCAACTGGCCATATCCCTCTGTCCATGGAGTTATCCAGGCAAGAATACTAGAGTGGGTTGCCGTTCCCTTCTCTAGGGGATCTTCCTTACCCAGGTATCGAACCTGAGTCTCCTACATTGCAGGCAGATTTTTTACCATCTGAGCTGCCAGTGAAGCCCTTCTCTTTAGTAAAAACCTTTATGTTTCACAGAGAAAACAATTTAATCTATGCATTATTATACTCTAATCTAAAAAGATTTTCAATTTGATGTTTTAGATTCCTTTGGTTGATTTTAAATTGCCTTTGGGATTCGTTTTAGTCTCTTGATGCTAAATAATTGTTTGAATGAGTACAGAAAGAGAATAGTACCCATTCATCATAATGAACTCTAATACAACTGGCATATATTAAAATGTAAAACAATGGATTAAAATTCATATGGCTTTTCTAGCCTGTGAGGAAAGTAGAGCGTGAAGAGATCAGCCGTTCATACTCTTCTAGTTCCATTAATATTTCTTCTAAAAAAATATTTGTTTAAATATATGAATATTGGTAAGAATATAAACAAATTATATTTAATCAATGAGGCTCAGAATGACCTGAACACTCTCGTTTTTATTGTGTAATGAAGTATTATTTATCATAATATGTAAGTAATACTTTAATAATTTAATATTTAAAGTTATTTTTGTCCATTTATGGTTTCTATCCTCAATAAGCATAAAAGTTATTTACTAAACTTATCAAAAAGAGAAACTCATTGATTGGTTTTATTTTATTTCATTCTGAGTAACATATAGTATGACTNTGAAAATGCGGTAATAACACCCCCTAGATTCTGGGTTTGTATGTGAATATTATATCATAATGACACCTCCTTTTCACATTTGCACCTTATTGTTTTAAAAGTTTATTGAAAATTTTGTGTACTCTGCTTCATATTAGTGACAGAGCTTTCCCCTCTATCACTGATCCCGCATTTCTGTGATTATATATATTACATGTTTTACATTAAAGCTCAATCTTTGGCCGTTATTTCTTTTCTTCTTTGTTCCTTACTTTTAGTTGTGCTTGAGTAACACTTTCTTTGAAATTTCCTTCACAATGACCAAGTTTGCATGGAAAATTTGCAGTCAAGTGGTATCCATATATTGAAAGTAGATAGAGACATCAATATCCAATAACATATTTTTAAAACAAACTCCTACAGTACTATAATTAATGTTGATGTATAAGATGTTTACTATCTACTATATGTATATGTGGACACATATATATATGTATGTATATATATATATACGTAGCAAATGTATGTCTCATATGTGTTTCCAGTTCCAGTTCAGTCTCTCAGTTCTTTGTGACCCCATGAACTGCAGCATACCGGGCCTCCCTGTCCATCACCAACTCCAGGAGTTTACCCAAACCCATGTCCATTGAGTCGGTGATGCCATCCAGCTATCTCATCCTCTGTCGTCCCCTTCTTCTCTTGCCCTCAGCTTTTCCCAGCATCAGGATATTTTCAAATGAGTCAGCTCTTCACATCAGGTGGCCAAAGTATTGGAGTTTCAGCCTCAACATCAGTCCTTCCAATGAATACCCAGGAATTATCTACTTTAGGATGGACTGGTTGGATCTCCCTGCAGCCCAAGGAACTCTCAAGAGTCTTCTCCAACACCACAGTTCAAACGCATCAATTTCTCACTGTTCTGCTTTCTTTATAGTCTAACTCTCACATCCTTACATAATTACTGGGAAAATCATAGCCTTGACTAGACAGACCTTTGTTAACAAACTAATGTCTCTGCTTTTTAATATGCTGTCTACATTGGTCATAACTTTCCTTGCAAGGAGTAAGCATCTTTTAATTTCATGTGTTTAATTTCATATGTGTTTACATACATATAAATACTTGAAAATACTTGGAAATTTTATGCTATATTATATTTGAATGTATATATATGTATATCTTTTTGAAAAGTTTTAAATATTTGTTTCTTGAAATAAATTTATGAAGCAAATAGCTTAGGTCTTGTTAGGCATACCTGTGTGTACTGATTTTCTTCCTGAGGCATATCTAGTATGTTACATACTGAAACTTCAAATATTTTTCAGATTTGAAACTTATATCTCCTATTAACAACTTGAGAAAGCATTACTTCTAAATTAATCCATTTGCACAATGTTTAATAGTTCTTATCAGTGCTTCTCCATGCTGGCTACCAGTGAGAACCACATGTAAAACTTTTGAAAAGTATGTATTATAGGGCCTAACCCTCAGAAAATTTTGTCTAAACTATTCTTGAGTTGTCTGTCACCCTCCACCGAATTTTTTAAACCCTCTGAATGATTTTAATATGAGGCCAGTGTTAAGAATGTGAGTTATATGTTGATATATTTTCATGATTTTCCTCATCAAAATTTACTTTTTAGTTTTAATAAATGGATATGTAACTTACTATTAGACATTTCTAGTGATGTATACCACAAAGACTTCAAATATAACATCACAGAATAAATTATTTTTTTCTTTTCCTTCCACCCCAACTGCTTTGTCTTTATTAACTTATCCCTGCCCCTTAAAGATGGTATGCTGTCTCTATACCCCTTGGTTCAAGAAAAATCATAACTCTAAAATCCAATCTTTATTTCAGCTCAATTAATATAGGTAATCTAATTAATGCAGGTATCTAATTTTCCTTTGCTTCTATCTAGTCCGTATGTGATGAAGTCTCTTCTTTCCAATATATAAATCTGTGTACTGTACTGGGCAATCATACCTTAATTTGGTAGTCTAAAGAATGGATTATAAAAAAAAAGAGTGGATTATATTAGTCTCTGCGTAATGGATTATATGATCTAAAAAAAATCTAAATGCTTGAAGATGTTCAGAAAACCTCTTCACACAAAATTTCTTATCTTCTATCTTTTTATAAATTCTATCCTATTTCTGGCTAAGTTCTGCTTATTCTGTGAGTACTAAATTAAAGTACACATCCTTTCTTTGATCTTTCCCGAATCCTTCCAATAGAATTAGAAAGTGAAGAAATTTAGAATGGACAACTGAGCAACATGATTTCGGGAAAGCTAGGTTAGTGGCCCAGTCAGTCAGTTTACTGACAATCTGTTTGTCTGGCTCTGCAACAAGATAATATCAATGTCCCAAAGATGATGGCATTCCGGGATGCTGACTCAAGTGCAAATGTGATTACAATCCAAAAAGTGATTTACTACCAAGGACTAATACATCAGTCTCATGGTCTCACCTGGCCCTTTCTGCCTGAAGACAAAATACATGGAAAGCCAAATTTTAAAAAATATGTATAAAACTGTCTAATTTTCCATTTTATTACAATTTACAGCATATTTTAATCCATCTCAATATTATGTCTTATTCAAAATTTCAGACCTCTTCTACTTAAAAGTGTCTTTAATAAAAATATAGTTTTTGTATACATTTAGAAAAAGTCTTTAAAAATTATTTCATGAGTTATAGTAAATGTCATATAGACATGTCATAAAAATTATACTACACAAAATTTGACACACATTTTATTATTTAAACATTTCATTCAACTTTTAGCAAAGGAGTCTATTAGAAACCTGAGTTAATGTCTTGAAATCTGATCACAAACGTAGCATCCTGTTACCTCTGCTGTATTCTATTAATTCAAAGCAAGTTTCTAAGCCAACTTGCACTCAGAGAGAAGAGATTACAAAGAGGTATGAGGACGGGATCACTGGGAATCATTTCAGAGTCAACTTGCTGCAATTTCCTTTCTTTTTCTCTTCTATTTCTCCAAAATAGACACTCTGACATTGGGGATATATTGGATCATCTTTTCTGAAATGCTTGTTAATCCAAAGACAACATCTGTTAATGAAATGCATGCTCTGCTTTGTTGCTCAGTCATGTCCGACTCTTTGCTATCCTATGGACTGTAGCCTGCCAGGCTCCTTTGCCCATGGGGGTTCTCCAGGCAAGAATAAGAGAATGGTTGGACATTGCCTTCTCCAGGGGTCTTCCCAACCCAGGGATTGAACCCAGGTCTCCCTCATTGCAGGCAGATTCTTTACTCTGTGAGCCACGAAAATGCACAGTGAATGTAGGAAAAATATTTTAAAAATTCATTACTAACTTTTTTGAAGCTAAACTGTACTTTAGGAAATTTGCATAATGTATTTCTTAAAAAAAATAGATGTGCCTTTTGATGTGTGTCTTCAATAAAATGTGAATGTGTTAGTTGCTCAGTCATGTCTAAATCTTTGTGTCCCTATGGATTGCAACTGGCCATATCCCTCTGTCCATGGAGTTATCCAGGCAAGAATACTAGAGTGGGTTGCCGTTCCCTTCTCTAGGGGATCTTCCTTACCCAGGTATCGAACCTGAGTCTCCTACATTGCAGGCAGATTTTTTACCATCTGAGCTGCCAGTGAAGCCCTTCTCTTTAGTAAAAACCTTTATGTTTCACAGAGAAAACAATTTAATCTATGCATTATTATACTCTAATCTAAAAAGATTTTCAATTTGATGTTTTAGATTCCTTTGGTTGATTTTAAATTGCCTTTGGGATTCGTTTTAGTCTCTTGATGCTAAATAATTGTTTGAATGAGTACAGAAAGAGAATAGTACCCATTCATCATAATGAACTCTAATACAACTGGCATATATTAAAATGTAAAACAATGGATTAAAATTCATATGGCTTTTCTAGCCTGTGAGGAAAGTAGAGCGTGAAGAGATCAGCCGTTCATACTCTTCTAGTTCCATTAATATTTCTTCTAAAAAAATATTTGTTTAAATATATGAATATTGGTAAGAATATAAACAAATTATATTTAATCAATGAGGCTCAGAATGACCTGAACACTCTCGTTTTTATTGTGTAATGAAGTATTATTTATCATAATATGTAAGTAATACTTTAATAATTTAATATTTAAAGTTATTTTTGTCCATTTATGGTTTCTATCCTCAATAAGCATAAAAGTTATTTACTAAACTTATCAAAAAGAGAAACTCATTGATTGGTTTTATTTTATTTCATTCTGAGTAACATATAGTATGACT
>SJYA01009244.1:10678-23557 GCA_006410615.1 Neotragus moschatus
TAAAACATTTTATAAATGATGAAGTTAAGAATATTGATTTTTTTTTCATCTGAATCAAATTTAAAAGTAGATACAACTTAATTAATTAGAAATATCCTGTGGCGGATTCATGTTGATGTATGGCAAAACCAATAAAATATTGTAAACTAATTAGCCTAAAAAAATAATAAATAAAAGATTAAAAAAAAAGAAATATACACTGACCATAATTTTCTATCCTTTAAATTATAAATCTAGAAATACTCAACATGCCACTTGAGATAAAGATATAGAAAAAAATTGCTCTAATGTATATTATATTTATATTTATTTCATACTTACAAATCTCTTAAAACTTTAAGAGATTTAATATAGCAGGCTCTTTTTTTTTTAATGTATGTAATAATAGGTAAATTACAACCTGAGTCTTTATTAATTATGACCTCCATTAACAGGTGTGTATATTCTGAGATACAGAAAAAAAAATTATTTATGGAATACTACTTTCAATTTTCTTTTCATTCATTTCTTTTTTGTCCATTTTTGTTTATATTATTTATCAGAGATGGATAAAGACCTTTAGACTGAATTCATTGCCAGAGGTAGGAAAAAACAAGCTAGATCATTTATTATAAGACATAAAACTTTAATTTGGCTAAGAGAAGAAATACAGACTAAATATAGATAACATATTACATTTAAGACTATTACTACTCAACCCTGGGCTTCCCAAGTGGCTCAGTGGTAAGGAATCCACCTGCAAAGCAGGAGATGCGGGTTTGAATTCTGGGTCAAGAAGATCCTCTGAAGAAGAAAATGGCAACACATTCCTGTATTCTTGTCTGGGAAATCCCATAGAAGCAGGAACCTGGAGAGCTATAGTCCATGGGTCACAAAGAGTCAGACAGGAATTAGAACCTTAACAACAACTCAACCCTAGTCAGATATTGAATATCCTTGATCTTCACTATAGATTGGAGTCACCATTTTCCAAGCACACAATAATTATATGATATTATATGAGTTGTCTATGAAACTATACTTATTGATAAACAATATGGTCTAAACAGGTTTGAAAAGCTCCGATTTTTAGTTTCCCTGTATTTAACTACAGCCTATCAGTATCAGTCACTTGACTCTTTCCAAAGAAATAATATAGACTCTGGAGCCAGATAGCTGTTTCACATACATTCAGGGCGATCTTGGGCAATTTATCTAACCTCTCTGTGCATCAGCTTCCTCATTTGTAAAACAGAGACATTAAGGTATCAAGTTCATAGGATTGTTGCAAGGCTTCAATGGTTTGTTACCTATAAAACACATACAAAAATGGTTGGTATATGTATTATAAGCATTTCAGTTCAGTTCAGTTCAGTTTCTCAGTCGTGTCCAACTCTTTTAGACCCCATGGACTGCAGTACGCCAGGCCTCTGTGTCCATCACCAACTCCCAAAGTTTACTCAAATTCATGTACATTGAGTCGGTGATGCCATCCAACTATCTCATCCTCTGTTGTCCCTTTCTCCTACCGCCTTCAATCTTTCCCAGCATCAGGGTATTTTCCAATGAGTCATCTCTTCGCATCAGGTGGCCAAAGTGTTGGAGTTTTAGCTTCAACATCAGTCCTTCCAGTGAATCTTCAGGACTGATTTCCTTTAAAATGGACTGGTTGGATCTCCGTGCAGTCCAAGGGACTCTCAAGAGTCTTCTCCAACACCACAGTACAAAAGCATCAGTTCTTCTGCTCTCAGCTTGCTTTATAGTCCAACTCCCACATCCATATATGACTGCTGAAAAAAACATAGCCTTGACTAGACGGACACTGATTGGCAAAGTGATGTCTCTGCTTTTTAATAAGCTACCTAGGTTGGTCATAACAAAGGAGTAAGCGTCTTTTAATTTCATGGCTGCAGTCACTGTCTACAATGATTTTACAGCCAAAAAAAATAAAATCTGTCACTGTTTCCCCATCTATTTGCCATGAACTGATGGGACCAGATGCCATGACCTTAGTGTTCTGAATGTTGAGTGCATATTAAATACATATAATTGATGTCATATTAAATACATAAAGTTAATATACAAAAAAATGACACGCATTTAACTATGCAACTTGATGAGTTTAGAGGTATGTATTTCCTATGAAACTATCACCACAACCTGTGCTATAAGTACATCCTTCACCTGCAAAAGGTTTCTGCCATCCTCTTATTTATTTACATATTTTGTGATAAGAACATTTAGCAAGAGGCCTACTCCTATAGAAAAATTTTAAGTATGTAATTTGTTATTGTTAACTATAGGTACTATAGTACAGTAGATCTCTAGAGCTTATTCATCTTGCCTAACTGAAACCTGGAATCCTGTAACTACTACTTCCCCAGGTAACCACCATTCTCTTCTTTATTTTTATAATTTTGACTATTTTAGATTCCTCATATAAGTGGTATTATATATTTGGACTGTGTCTTGCCTATTTCATGCCTTCTAGATACTTTCATATTTTCCCGTGTGGCAGTATTTCCTTTTTCAAAGGCTGAATTATTTTTTATTGTATAATTCTACATTTTCTTTGGCTTATCATTGGCTTAGCAGATAAAAAACCCACCTGTAATGCAGGAGACACAGGAGATGCTGGTTCAGTCCCTGGGTTGGTAAGATACCCTGGAGGAGGAAATGGCAATCCACTCCAGTATTATTGCCTGAAAAATCCCATGGACAGAAGACCTGGTGGGCTACAGTCCAGTGGGCCAAAAAGTGTCAGACACAACTAAGCATGCATGCTACTTTATCCATTTGTCTATTAATAGACATTTAGCTTGCATCCATGTCTTGTCTATTATGAAAAATGCTGCAAGAAACATATGACTCTTTGTGACCCTATGAACCATAGCCTGCCAGGCTCCTCTATCCTTGGGATTCTCCAGGCAAGTATACTGGAATGTGTTGCCATTCCCTACTCCAGGAGATCTTCCCAAACCAGGGATCAAACCTGTGTCTCTTGCATCTCCTGCTTTGGCAGGTAGGTTCTTTACCACTAGTGGAAGCCCCTTTGATCACATGACTTTTATGAATTCATGATTTTCATTAATGTGTGACTTTTTCAATTTTCCTTGTGTTATTTTTAACTTCATACTAACTTTGTCAGAAAAGATACTTGAAATTTTTTTAAACGTTTTCATCTTATTACACTTTTTTGACCTAACATGTCATCTATTCTGTATGAGTTTGAGAAAATCATGTATTTTGCTGCTAGTGGCTGGAAATTCTATATATGAATGTTAGGTCCACTTTCCTTTTGTGTTGTTTAATGTATTTTTGTTGTTGTTGTTGTTATTGATTATCTGTTGATCTATCCATTATTGAAAGTAGGATTTAAAAAATATAATGTAGGATATCAGAGTCTCATATTATTATCATATTGTTGTCTTTATCTCCTGTCAGGTCTGTTAGTGTTTGCTTTATATATATAGATGCTCTGCTGTTTTGATTATACGTACTATATCTTCCTTTTGAATTGACGCTGTATCATTATGTATGGAATTTGCCTCTCATGAAACTTTTGACTTAAAAAAAGTGCATTTTGTCTAAAATATAACCACCACTGCTTTTTTGTGGTTACCATTTGCATGGAATGTTTTATATTACTTCACTTTAGGCTGATGTATGTCTTTAAAGTGAATCTCTTGTAAATAGAGTAAAGTTGGCTTTCTCTTTTTTTTTTGTCATTGTTGTTCTCATTTGCTTATTTTTTATCAGTGTCAGGAATTCTATGTCTTTTTAGTTGGTGAGTTGGATTCATTTATATTTGAAGTAATTATCGATGGATAAAGACATAGCATTGTTAATTGCTTTCTGTATGTTTTGTAGTTATTTTATTTCTTGCTTCCTCTCTTGCTTTCTTCCTGTTGTTTTGTGGTTTTCTAAAGATATACTTTGATTCTTTTCATCTTTCTTGTGTCTACTATAGGTTTTTTCCTTTGTGGTTACCAGGAAGCTTGAATAAAATTGCAAATTAAAATCTTTTTAAGCTGATTGCAATTTAAATTTAATTGCATTGAAAACATTAAAAGGCTTTTAATACACACAGTAACTTAACACTTATGTTATTAATGTTAGAATTTAATGGTGCATCTCCATTAAGTTTTTTGTAGTTTTAGTTATACTTAGTATTTTTGCCTTTTATGTTAGGTTCAAAATGATTTCTGCACCACCATTGCAATATTACATTATTCTGTAGTTCTTTCTATAATTAAATTTATCATTGATATTTATATTTTTATATGCTTTCATGTTTGGGTTTCCAAGGTGGCTCTAGTGGTAAAGAACCTGCCTACCATTGTAGAAGACTTAATAGACACAGGTTCAATTCTTGGGTCAGGAATATTTCTTAGAGAAGGCAATGGTACCCTACTCCAGTATTCTTGCCTGGAGAATCCCATGGACAGAAGAGCCTGACAGGCTACAGTTCATGGGGTCTCAAAGAGTGGTACACAACTGAAGTGACTTCTCATGCACACACGTTGCTATAATAGTACCATTTTGTTTCAACTTGAATAACTCCCTGTAGCCTTTCTTCTAAGACAGATCTAGCTGATAGAAAATACCTCAAGTTTTATTTAGAAAATTCTATATCTCTCCTTCATTTCTTTTAAAATTAATGCTTTTGTTTTCTTCAGATTTACACCCCAGAAGTGGAATTGTTGTATCTTATAGCAGTTCTATTTTGAGTTTTTTTAAGAACTCCCCACACTGTTTTCCATAGTGGCTACAGGAACTTGCAGTCTCATTATCAATGTCACTTTTCTCCATATCCTCACCAATATTTGATAGATATTCACCATTCTGACAGGTGTGAGGTGATTTCTCATTTTGGTTGTTATTTGCATTTCTCTGATAATTAGCACTGTTGAGCATCACTGAGTATGATGTTAGCTGTGGGTTTGTTATAAATGGCCTCTATTATTTTGAAATATGTTCCCTCTATCCCTACTTTTATGAGAATTTTTATCATGAATGGATGTTGAATTTTGTCAGACAGTTTTTTTATGAATCTGTTGAGATAATCATGCTATTTTTGCCCTTCCTTTTGTTAATATGAATGCATCACATTGTTTGATTTATGAATACAGTACCATACTTGCATCTATAGACTAAGTTCCAGCTGATCATGGTGTTTGATCATTTTTATGTTTCTGAGCACAGTTTGCTAATATTGTATTTAGGATTTTTGCACTATATTTATCAAAGATACTGACCTATGTTTTTCTTTTCTTTTGTATTATTTGTCTGCTGTTGGTACCAGGATAATGGTGGCCTAATAAAATGACTTTGAAGAGGGTTCTGCCCTCTTCAGTTATTTGGAATAGTTAGACAAGGATAAATATTAGCTCTTCTCTATAGGTTTGTTGGAAATCCCCTGTGAATCTGTCCTGTACTGGACTTTTATTTGCTGAGAGTTTTTTAAATTATAAATTCATTTTCACTACTAGTGACTGGTCTATTTACATTATCTGTTTCATTCTTATTCAGCCTTGTCATGTTGTATGTTTTTAGAAATTTATCAGTTTCTTCAAGGATGTCCACTTTGTTGGCATAGTATTCTTTTATTATTATTATTATTATTGTATCCTTGTGATATTGGTTGTTATTTCTCCTCCCTAATTTCTTATTTTGTTTATTTGGGTCTTCTCTCTTTTCTTCTGGACAAGTCTGGCTAAAAGTTTATCAAGTTTGTTTGTCTTTAAAAAAAAAAACTTTTGTTTTCATTGATTTTTTCCATTGATTTTTTATCTCTATCTTATTTATTTACTGTGTAATCTTTAGTGTTTCCTTCCTTCTGTTGACTTTTTATTTTGTTTATCTTTCTTTAATTCCTTCAGATGGCAGGTTAGGTTGTCTATTTTAATTTTTTCTTTTTTCCTGAGGAATGCCTGTATCACTAGAAACGTACCTCTTAGAAATGCTTTTGCTTCGTCCCATGGATTTTTGGAAAATTGTGTTTCCTTCTCATTTGAAGAGGCAGTCATCTCTTTCAGTTTTACAAAATGTTGCAGAGAAAGTCCTTCTCAGTCATCATGATCCAGAGATCCTTGGTGGGCTAGTTGGCAGAATCCATGGGTGATCCAGTCTGCCTGCTTCTGGGATCTTCATGTGAGTTTATACAGTGGACCAGCTGTTGAGATATGTGGACTGATTATTAAAAACCTCTGCTTCTTCTCCTTATCCTTAGCAATTTGACCATGTCGATACCCTCAATACATGTAGAATGACAAAATCAGCCCTCTCAAGTAACACTCTAAAAGCCTAGGAAATTCAAATGCTCATTTCTCTCTCTCCCCTACAATAGAACTTGCAGGCTGAGGGTGTCACTCTTTCATGCTAAACTGTGCTAGCTTAAGTGAGGGGTAATGTGGGTAATGTGAAATTACCTTTCTTATTCTTTTCAACACTTCTTTTCTTGACTTGATGCATTACTGTGATTCTGCAATCTTTTTCCTGGGCTCTGGAACTTTTGTGAAAGTATTTCCATTCTTGTATGGTTGTTAACTTGATGTTTCTATGAAAACAAGAGCTTAAGCTTTCTATTCCATCATCTTTCTGACATCAGTACCCTCGTGATTTTTGAAATGTTCAGTTCTATCTGAAGAACATTGTTTTTCTTTATCCATTGTATATTATATAGCAATTTTATCCTTATATGCTATTTCAGTATATTTCCATACTAAGGAATACCTGCAACATCAATTTCTAAATATTTGTTCTTTTTTTGTTCAGATCATCTTTCTTAGATGACCAAGTGTTATACAAAATATCTTAGATTGGTTCATCTTCTGAGCTCTCTAATCATTTAGCTTGTGTTCTGTTTGTGTGCAAATTATAGGCCCTTTGATGTTTTCACTGCTGTACCTCTAACATTCAGCACTAGTTAACACTAAAATAAGTTGAACATAAATGAACATACTTAGGTTATTATTTGAGAAATCTTTTAAATTACAAAGTTGATATTGCTGTTTCACTGTGAAAAATATTAAAATAATTTGACCAGCTAGTGTTGTTACAAATTTATTATGTTGGCATAAAAGACTGGCTATTTTTCAAAGCTCCCTAGTGATTTTCTCTTCTAAGTGTTGACAGTCTATCTCACCTCTTCTCCCCTTGAATGATTATATTTAGCTTTCAAATAGTTCAGCTCAAATATTTATCTTCTTAATTCTTTCAACAGTTAATTATTTTCTCTCTGTCACAAGTATAATCTGTAGCTAACTCTATTAAAATTATAGTCTGCTATACTGGCATTATATTATCATATATCTGGTTTCCCTTGAAGTGATCATTATTAATATATATGGAAGGAATTCAGTTTCTTTAAATAAATCTTATGTGTTGAGAACATAAATAGTCTCAACAAATGGTATGTGAATAAGTCATAAATAAATGAATAAAATAATCCTTAAGATAATATTTTTGGTCAGAAATTCTAGGTATTTACATGTAAGGGAAAAAGCAAATATGAGAGTTGTTTCAGGTAGAATAAAAAGTCCACTGAAAAGTCATATTAATTGCCCTGTGAACTGAAGATATAGTAAGATTTAATCCAACTATGAATGACTATTATAAAAAATAAGAAGCTATAAAATTAAGTTTAATTCAAATTTGTATTATTACAGTACTCCATTTACTTTCTTTTAGATACTGAATGAAACAGTGCAATGAAATAGGTTGTTTATCAAGTACATAATTAATCAAGTTAACAGCAATGCTTCTTCTAATAAAAAGCTTCTAGTTTCTCACAGACAAGGTACACATTTATGAAACAATTAAGAGCAAAGCATTCCTATGGTGCTTAAATGATAAAGAATTCTAGTCCTTTAATGTTAGCTTCTCAATTATCAGTATCATTTAGAATCGTGTATATTGTATAGACCTGTAATAACTTTTAACAGATCTATATAAATGTAAGTTTTGGAAAACCAAAATGTTACTTTATTTATTTTTTAAAATAGTTATAAGTATTTCAGGTATACAGCATGATATTTTTTATTTAAATATACATGACATAAGATGATTAACATCAGGCTAATTAATATATCTATCTTCTCAGTTTCATACTTTTATGGTTGGAAGACCTGAGATTACTCTTAACAAATTTCCAGTATATAATATGGAATAATTGACTATAGTCAACATGCTGTGGGCTTCCCTGGTAGCTCAAATGGTAAAGAATCTGCCTGCCATGCAGGAGGTCTAGATTCAATCCTGAGTTGGTAAGATCTCCTGGAGAAGGGAATGGCAATCCACTCCAGTATTCTTGCCTGGAGAATTCCATGGACAGAGGAGTGTGATGGCCTATAGCCCATGAGGTCTCAAAGTACTGGACATGACTGTGACTAGTATACACATAACATACTTGTAATTGCTAATTCTGCTCACAGCACAATTATACTGCTGATCCTGCTTACAGCATCAGTTGTCTCACTGTTCACAGTGTCATCACTGTTTGCTGAACCCAAGGTAGGCAAGGCATGAGCTAAGAGTCTGGAAGAAGACTCAAGAAGTCGTAGGAACTGCAGACACATTTATTCTCTCCTGGCTGGCACAGAAGCCATAACACAGCCTCTCTACTGGCTGATGCAGCAGTCGTCGCAGGAGCCACAATATAACTATAACATACCTCGCATAACAAAACCATGATGTGTAGCCCCAGTGCAGGTATCCCCAAAGCAGCAGACAGAGCTTTCATGGTGACGCTTACACAGGTGTACTGCGCAGAGTAGTCACTGTCCAAGGGCACTGTGCCTGTGATGCACTCACACAGTGCTATAAATAATCTCAGCTGATACATAGTCATTATTTACAAAACGTGGGAGGAGAGAGCCTGAGCACACCACCTTGGCTAATTTGCTCTCTCCCCCCTATATGGTACAATTTATGGTTTGTGTAAATTATTCATCCTATGTAACTGAATGTCTGTACTCTTGGACTATTAGCTCCCCTTCCCCTTTACCCACCTGCCTCTAGTAAATACCTGAGGAATTACTTTATTATGACAATTGCAACTTTATTGTTTTTTGTTCTATTAATGTTGACCTAAATGTAAGATACAAAGCAATAGAACTCTTAGAAGTTAACAAAAGAGCAAGTAGATGATATTGAGTATGACAATTATATTTTAGGCATTATAAAAATAATTGATACACTGGACTTAATTAAAATTAAACTTCTGTTTTGCAAAAAGTGATGTCAAGAGAATCAGAAGATAAAGCACAGATGGAGAGAAAATTTGCAAAAGACACAACTGATAATGGACTGTTATCTAAAATATGCAAAGGAGTCTGAAAATGCAATAATAAGAAAATTTTCAACTTAAAATATACAATTTAAAAATAAGCAGAAGGCCTGAACAAACACCTCAATAAACACCAAGTAAGCATATCAAAAAGTGTTCAACATCTAAGTCATATGAAATTTGCAAATTAAAGCAACAAGATACCACTGCACAACTATTAGAATGGTCAAAATCAAAAACACTGACTACACCAAATGTTGGCAAAGGAGTGAGCTAGCAGGCACTCTTCTCATTCATTGCCAGTGGGAATGCAAAATAGTACTGCCACTTTAGAAGACAGTTTAGCAATTTTTTAAATGACTTTTTAAGAGACACTGTTACCACTAAAATCAGGTCATCATTCTTCTTGGCATTTGATCAAATGTATTGAAAAAACATGTTCACATATAAACCTGAATACAGATTTATAACACTGAAAAACAACCATGCCCTTCATAAGGTAAACAGATTAAGTACACCATTGTACATCTGGACAATGGAATATCATTTGGTTTTAAAAAGAAATCGACTACCAAGTTATGAAAAGATATGGAGGAAACTTGAATGCATGTTGCTAACTGAAAGAAACCAACCTGAAAAAGCTGCATACTGTATTATTCCAACCAACAGACATTCTGAAAAATGCAAAACTGTAGAGACAGTAAAAATATCAAGGATTGCCAGGGATTTGGGGGTAGGAAGTGTAAACAGGAAAAACACAGAGGCTTTTTAGGTCAGGAAAGTACTCTGTATAATATATAGTGATGGATACAGCCCACTGTATGATTCAAAACACATAGAATGCACAACACAAAGAGTGAACCATAGGCATAAACCACAGACTTCAGGTGTTAATGTGCTAATGTGTCAATGTAGGGTTATCAATTTGTAATAAATGTAGGATTGTGGTATCAATGGTAGGGGAGATTTCGCATGTATAGGGATAGGAGGCATACAGGGACTCTGTACTTTCTATTCAACTTTTCTGTAAACCTAAACCTGTTCTAAAAATTAATATTTATTATTTAAAAGTTATTGAGCTGAAAGATTTGCTAGCAATAAGTGAGATTTTTTGCTATTATGTAATCATGGTGATTGGAATAAACTTGAAAAGAAAAGAGAAACGGAGATCCCATCTTAATATTATTATGTCCAAATTATATTTTGGACATCAAACTGTCACTTGCTGTATTCTTTCTTTGTAGTAGTATTAGTAGTAATGAAACAGTAATTTTAATTTACTTATTTTGGAAAAACATAAACTTTCTTTGTAATTGTGGATTAATAATTACACAGATTATTTTGTCTCTGATTCTGTATCTTAACCTTATAATTGTTATGTATCTTTTGGGTCCAGTCACCCCACCACTGATCACAGCTACTGTCTGTCTGATTCTCTCAATGTTTATTTTTACTGAGTAATATTTTTAGAGAATGTTTTAGTTGAATCTTATAGTTACTTGGACTTTCCAGCTTAATTAACCCAATTCAATAAAGAATATATATTTTTGATATCTGCTG
Organism: Neotragus moschatus; assembly: GCA_006410615.1. Lineage (NCBI taxonomy): Eukaryota > Metazoa > Chordata > Mammalia > Artiodactyla > Bovidae > Neotragus > Neotragus moschatus. The sequence continues at coordinate 21,507 of SJYA01009244.1, forward strand.
TAATGTCTTTCACATGTCTTTAGGCCATATTGATTGTATTATATTGAGTGTGGTATCATATTTTGGTTTTTGTTATTTAATGTGAATTAAAATGATAGTAAATTGTTGTAATTATATATAAAACTGCAACCAGAGAACACAGTGAAAGTAAAAAAGAGAAAAATTGATTTGATTTTCAAAAAAGCATTAAAAACTATAAATTTCAGACACAAAATCCTCAGTTCATTTAGCTTTTTGGTTGTTGAAACACTATTGTGACAATCAACAGATGTCTTTGAAAATCAGAATGCAGAGGTTAACCAAAAATTATAAAGTGAGGAGAGTATGACATTTAGGAATATTTTCTTACTATTCAGATAACATATTTTTTAAAAAAAGGCATAACTGGCTGTAAAGCAATGAAAAAGAAGGCTGATAGATTGGAGAGTGGCATTATAGAATCCTTTGATAAGTTTAGGGAGGTCAAGAGCACAGAGGACTTGGGTCTGTCTTTCCACTTCTGGGAGGAGTCATTTTTAACAAACATTCAACAATAAAATGAGACGGATATTGCAGAGTAGGAATCATAGCAGAGCAGGCATTGAAAAGACTATTAAGAAACTATCTGAATTCTTCTTAGGTCTGGCAGATCACAGATATTTAGTTTGGTTTTGCAAACAGGGAATTTCACGTTCTTATTATATATTCAATATATATTAAGTTGAAGAGACCATATAGAAAAGACTAGTGGATTAACAAACTGGTAGGATATAGGTGAGAACCTGAAAACCATAAGAAGAAAAGATATCCACTATTCAATAAAGAGAACTGCAGAATTCCTAGAAGCCATAACTATTCATGATCTCTGCACTATGACAATTTCTTTTCCGTAACAGATGCCTGTAGAAAAATGACCACAGACAAGATGTTCATTATCTGATGCCAATATTATACAGGAGACAGTGACCAAACCAACCCAAAGAAATAGAAATGCAAGAAGGCAAAGAGAGGCAGCTTTACAAATAGCTGAGGAAAGAAGAGAAGCAAGAGACAAAGAGGAAAGAGCAAAATAGACCCAACTGAATGCAGAGATCCAGAGAGTAACAAGGAAAGCATAAAAAGACCATGTTAAGTGAAAAATGCATAGAAATGAAAGAAAGCAATAGAATGGTAATGATTAGAGATCTCTTAAAAAAATGGAGTTATAAAGGGGAACATTTCATGCAAGGATGGGCACAATAAAGGATTAAAACATTAAGGACCCAACAGAAGCAGAAAAGAGTTGGAAGAGGAGGGAAGAATACACATAAGTAATTTACAAAAAAGTCTTGATGACCTGGATATCCACAATGGTGTAGTCACTCATCTAGAGTCGGACATCCTGGAGTATGAAGTGTCAAGTGGAAGCATCACTATGAACAAAGCTTGTGGATATGACAGAATTCCCCCTGAGCTNAAAGAGTTGGAAGAGGAGGGAAGAATACACATAAGTAATTTACAAAAAAGTCTTGATGACCTGGATATCCACAATGGTGTAGTCACTCATCTAGAGTCGGACATCCTGGAGTATGAAGTGTCAAGTGGAAGCATCACTATGAACAAAGCTTGTGGATATGACAGAATTCCCCCTGAGCTATTTCAAATCCTAAAAGATTATGCTAATAAAGTGCTACGCTCAATATGCCAGAAAAACTGGAAAACCCCGCAGTGACCACAGGACTGGAAAAAATTAGTTTTCATGCCATCCCAAAGAAAGATAGTGCATAAAATGTTCCAGTTCAATTCAGTTCAGTTCAGTCACTCAGTCGTGTCTAACTCTTTGCAACCTCAAGAATCACAGCACGCCAGGCCTCCCTGTCTATCACCAACTCCAGGAGTTCACTCAGACTCACCTCCATCAAGTCAGTGATGGCATCCAGCCATCTCATCCTCTGTTGGCTCCTTATCCTTCTGCCCCCAATCCCTCCCAGCATCAAAGTATTCTCCAATGAGTCAACTTTTCACATGAGATGGCCAAAGTACTGGAGTTTCAGTTTTAGCATCATTCCTTCCAAAGAAATCCCAGGGCTGAT
>SJYA01009245.1:2195-14991 GCA_006410615.1 Neotragus moschatus
TGAACTGAACTGAACTGAAGGTTCTTCATAGCGTAAAATAGTGACTTTATTTGATTTGTCTTGTCCAAGATAATGAAGAAAAATTAGCCTGGTCTATGAACATAGGAATGAATTTGTTTTGCTACTCCTCCTGTTCAAATTTTAAGTTTAGCCATTACATATTTGTGTCCAAATTGGAGAATTATGCCAAAGGAAATATCTGAGGAAGGCTGTTTCTCTTGGTCTCTGTAAATAACCTGACAGAGAGACTTGTTTAACCAAAGTCTAACGTGTGCATTTGGAATGCACAATTTTATTATGCACTTAAAAACCAAAAGCTGTTTCCCCCCTGCATTGTAATTAGTGTAATTAGAGTTTATCTGTTAAGTATCATGTATCTCTTCTTATGACATTCCTGGTGGCTCAGATGTTAAAATGTCTGCCTACAATGTGGGAGATCCAGGTTTGATCCCTGGGTTGGGAAGAGCCTCTCTAGAAGGAAATGGCAACCCACTCTAATATTCTTGCCTGGAGAATTCTATGGACAGAGGGGCGTTGTAGTCTACAGTTCATGGGGTCATAAAGAGTAGGACACGACTGAGCGACTTCACTTTCTTCACTTCAGAGTTTATCTGTGAAGTATCATATATATATTGTGGATATTTTTCAGAATAACAAAGATGCTGAATCATCTCACTAAGACTACTGGTTTAAATAATTAATCTGTGTGGTATATTTCATAACACTGCACATGAGAAAATTAAAGTCCCTCCGATCAAGATAGCATTCAGTGATTTGGAACAAGAATATATTCTTGCTTATACTCCTGCTATTCCAGGCTGACTGGTCATAATATTTATATATGAAATGAAAAAGAGACCAGAGCAAGATTACAAGATGATTTTTTCTGTGAGAGGCTAACAAGAGTAAGCAGGTATCATGCCATGCTAACCTGCAGAACAAAATTGTAAATACAGAGAGAAGAAACAGGTTTCTGAATTTATATTGCTGCTATCTTATGGGGATCAGCTTCCACTGGTACCATAATGTGTTATGTTGAAAAGGGCAGACAAAGTGGCTGAGTGATTGCTTGGAGAGTCCCCAAGAGATTATGTGGAAAACTCAGTTGCACCACATTTTGGAGCAGCCTTACAAGTGAAAAATAAATCCATGGCATGTGGTTATTCACCTGAGAGTACTTTCCATTCACTTCATTGTTCATCAGAATGAAGCAGCAGCATATTTCTTTTTCAAATCAGAAAATGCAAAATGGAAAATGTTATATGCTGTGCAGACCAGCACTGTGTCTCCAGTTTTCTAAACGTGATGTAAAAGTAGAGTCTGTATATGGTAACCAAGTGCTCTTTTGGCTTTTTAGAAGAAAACACACTCTTCAAATGCAGTTGAGGTTCAACTACAGTGGCTTCTGTTATTTTAGACCAATGTTTAATTGATACACTCTCTATTTTCTCTTTACTCTCCAGTACCACTATTGATCAGAAGTTAAATTGGACCAAGTTGCTACGCACAACATATTTTCAGTTTTGTTAGCAAACATGTTTCTTTTTCAATCTTTGTGCCCTTAATTTACTTATCAAATCACTGCTAAATTAAATTCACCTAAAATTAGAATTCATATGTAGATTTCTTGCTGTGGCAAATTTCAGAGAGAGAAATACTTTGCAAGAACATGCACATAACTCAGGTGAGTGGGTAGAAAATATTGTGAAAGCAGTTAGTGATGTGTTCTGTGGAGACATGAGAAGTTTCTCGTATCCTTTCATTCTCTCTGAAGTTAATGAGTTGTTGTATGACACTTATGAAGGTTCAATTATTATAACTTTTAATCTGTTTCTAGAAAATTTTAAATCTTACTTTTACATGTACCATGACAAATATTTTGCTCCCAATTACCACTCCTGGAAATCCCTTTGTTTTTCAGTCTTGTTCAATAGAAGAGGCAACTGACTAGTCTCTGCAATTTTTTTTTTCATGTCAAATGATTTTCCTTAAATGTAGAATGAATTATTGGAAGACTGTAGCACAATGGTCTACTCAGCCTTTTTGAAATAACTTAGGCAATAATGCTTTTTAACTAGTGCATATACTTTCAATTACTGACCACTTGAAAGAGTTCAGAATGTTTCATTAGATCTATTCAGTTCTTTTGGGATTGCCAGTAAAAAGAAGAGAGTCAGAGGCAGAAGTTGAAGTCACTAAAACCTTTTAAAATACAATTGTGAAACTCTTTAAATTTGGTATCCAGAACTACAGGTTTCTGCTGAGATCATGATCAGACTCTTTGGGAGAAAATGAGTGGAATAGAACCCTTCTAAGTATGGTGTATTAGAGGCCCACTTCACTAATTTAAATTGGAAGTGCTGCAGAAAACACATTAAATTCCAGATGATAAAAATGTTGATTTCTATTACTACTTCCTATGCATCTGAACTAGTAGTCCTAGGGAACTGGAAAATTATATTGTCAGCTGAACTGTAACATTGGATGGCTTCTGGGTGATGTCACAAATAACAGTTATTTTCAAAATTGCTTATAGAAAATGGAAAAAAAAATCAATTGTCTTCAATCATGTTGAGTATCTCATGTTTTCTTATTCAACATGAGTGTCGGTGGTAATTTATGGGTAATCTGAAGTTGACAGCATCAGTCAGGAGCATCCAGTCCCAGTCCCAGGCTGTCTTAGATCTCATGTTTCTGATGAGGAAACATGTGTGACAGGGACATGGTGCTGTCCTTGCCTGCACCTTACATGTTGTAGCGCTGTCAGTGAGGAGGGTCTGCTCAGCTCGGGGCTTTACATTTTCCAGGCCCCCTTTGCAATTAAATGCAGCCATTGATTGAGATTTAGGAGACAGAAAATGATTAGAAGACATATATATCATTTTCAAATCTGACTCATAAAAGCTGCTGTTACTCTCTTCTCCAGGTGGGAAAGAATCCCACCAGCTAGTTGGGAAGGTAAGAACTCCCAGAAGAATGTACCAGCTCTGAGGTGAAGATGACAGAATTTACATTATCTTGAATTTCCATGACCTCAGAGAAGGGCTACTCATCCTATTTTTTAGTAGTATTAGGTGAACAAGAAATAAATTTTAATTATGTTGTGCCTCTGAAATTTTTGGTTTTATTTGCTACAGCAACTTTTCATACTGTTCATGGTGTTCTCAAGGCAAGAATATTGAAGTGGTTTGCAGCCCCTTCTCCAGTGGACCACATTTTATCAGAACTCTCCACCATGACCCGTCCATCTTGGGTGGCCCTACATGGCACAGCTCATACTTTCATTGACTTAGACAAGGCTGTGGTCCATGTGGCCAGTTTGGTTAGTTTTCTGTGATCGTGGTTTTCATTCTGTCTGCCCTCTGATGAATAAGAGGCTTATGGAAGCTTCTTAATGGGAGAGACTGACTGTGGGGGAAACTGGGTCTTGTTCTGGTGGGCGAGGCCATGCTCAGTAAATCTTTAATCCAGTTTTCTATTGATGGGTGGCCCTGTGTTCCTTCCCTGTTGTTTGACCTGAGGCCAAACTGTGGTGGAGGTAATGAAGAAAATGGCGACCTCCTCCTCCCATGCAGGCACTGCCACACTCAGTGCCCCCGACCCTGCAGCAGGCCACTGCTGACCTAAGCCTCCACCTCCACTCCTGGACACTCATGGGCAAGTCTGGGTCAGTCTCTTGTGGGGTCACTGCTCCTTTCTCCTGGGTCCTGGTGTGTACAAGGTTTTGTTTGTGTCCTCCAAGAGCCTGTTTTCCCAGTCCTATGTAAGTTCTGGAGGCTCTATAGTTGGGTAAATGGTGATCTCCTGCAAGAGGGCTTATGCCACACCCAGGTCTGCTGCACCCAGAGCCCTTGCCTCTGTTGCAGGCCACTACTCACCTGTAGCTCTTCAGGAGATACTCAAATGCTCAAAGGCAGGTCTGGCTAAGTCTCTGTGGGGCCTCCTGGTGCACACAAGGTTTTGTTTGAGCTCTTGAAACATCTCTGGCAGGGGTGGGGTTTGTTGATTCTAAATGCAATTTCCCCCCTCCTACCGTCTTCCTGGGGCTTTTCCTTTGCCCTTGGATGTGGCGTATCTTTTTTTGGTGGGATCCAACATTCTCCTGTCGATGGTTGTTCAGCAGTGAGTTGTAATTTTGGAGTTCTCGTAGAAGATGAGAGGTACCTACTAGTCTTGGAGGATCTCCTGGGGAGGCAGCGGTGGCTCACTGTGGGGACAAAGATGAGATGGCTGGATGGCATCACCGACTCGATGGAAATGAGTCTGAGCAAACTCCAGGAGTTGGTGATGGAGAAGGAAGTCTGGTGTGTTGCAGTCCATGGAGTCACAAAGAGTAGGACACGACTGGGTGACTGAACTGTTACAGCAAATAGGGTTTCTCTAACTAATAAAGCACATAAAATCTTGGATATAAGCATATATAGGCTAAACCTAATAGCTGAATTAAAAGGTGTGGGAAGGTTGGTAGAGAAGGAGAAAGTGGTAATTTGGGGTTCTAAGTTGCTGATGGTGTACCATGGAAGTTTAATGCATTTTAATTCTAAGATAAGAAAAGCTATTGTAAACTAGTTTTAAAGTTGGGGCCAATGTAGGATTCAAACATATTCATTCATTCATCCAACAAATGCCTTCTGTGGGTAGACACTATCCTAGGCATTTAGGATAACTCAATGAGAAAGAGAGGCCAAAAATTTCAGCCTGTCTTCAAACTCTACTTTTTCTACTCAATTCTTATTTTTGTTTTTTGGTTTACAAGAGAAATTATCAACATATCTCCAGTTACAAATATCATAAGTCAGTAAATCCCACTGTTATTTGCTTTCATAATTCCAGTTCTTTTTGACTGTTGAGTAGTTTTGTTGAGTGGTCCCTTCTGAAGGGGAAGGGAGTGTTGGACCAGTGATTCTATGGCTCTTTTTTCTGATTCTAGCCTGGTTTTGATAGCAAAATAAATGATGATATTTATGAGGCTGTGAAACGACTGCTGTTAAAATGTGCAGAATTCAACATTTGAAAGGAATTGCATTTCAATACATGATAAAATTTCCAGATTACCTTGAGAATTGGGGCTGCGACTGTCAGTTATATTGAAAGAATTTTAGCATGCTAAATTACGTGACAAGTTGTGTTTTATGTGCTGTATTGATATAAGAGTATTTGTTTTGCTTCAGCGGGTACTTAATTATTTGCTCCTTCTTGAAAATGTACTGGAATTAATTCAGAGCATTATGAAACTGCCTCCCCTTGAGAGCAAAGGCTGATTCTTTTAGCCCTGGTGCATCATTTGAATGTCTAGCCCACAGTTTAAATATATTAAATTAGGGTTATGAATAACTTTAAAAGAGAAATTATAGCTTTTCCATCCAAGAGAAGATTTCAAGGTTTCAAGATGAAATGGGGCAACTGTAGGAAAAGGGGGCTATAATCAGAATCCAGGTTATGAGACTCATTGGAACAGGGCTTTCAGGTGAAGCACGGTACAACTCTAAGCACATGTACTTCCATTAGCAATTAAAAATTATTTTCCACACAAATAAAGTGAAATTTCTGACTGAGGTCCTTTGTGCAAAACATGAAAAACATAGATTGAATTGACCAAAGATTTTATAAACACTTGGTGTTTGAAATTTGCATAGGAATTAGCCTATGGGATAGGTGAATTAATATATTTATAAACATTTTTGTTGTTCAGTCACTCAGTCGTGTCTGACTCTGCGACCTCATGGATTACAGCATGCGAAGCTTCCCAGTCCTTCATTACCTCCCAGAGCTTGCTCAAACTCATGTCAATTGAGTCGGTGATGCCATCCAACCATCTTATCCTCTGTCGTCCACTTCTCCTCCTTCCCTCAATCTTTCCTAGCACCAAAGTCTTTTCCAATGAGTTAGCTCTTCATATCAGGTGGCCAAAATATTTATAAACATATTAATATATTAATAATTGTAAGCTCTTTAGCAAGTGAAAACAAAACCCAGAAACTTAAATGTCGAAGTTCTTTGCTGCTGCTGCTGCTGCTAAGTCGCTTCAGTCGTGTCCAACTCTGTGCGACCCCATAGACAACATCCCACCAGGCTCTCCCATCCCTGGGATTTTCCAGGCAAGAATACTGGAGTGGGTTGCCATTTCCTTCTCCAGTGCGTGAAAGTGAAAAGTGAAAGGGAAGCTGCTCAGTTGTGTCTGATTCCTAGCAATCCCATGGACTGCAGCCTACCCAGCTCCTCCGTCTGTGGGATTTTCCAGGCAAGAGTACTGGAGTAGGGTGCCATCGCCTTCTCCATTGAAGTTCTTTATTTAGTGCTAAAATGCCAAATGACAAAGTTTTTGTTCTCTTTTATCTGGAAGGTAATTGAGAATACCAGAAAGGTAAAATAATGTCGTATAAATATTCATAAGAGTGTTTTTTCCCCCCTCTGAGGACAATGAAATTCTACAAATAGAGAAAATTTACTTCCACTTCCAAAGCTGTGATTCTTTACTGGGTAAGCAGTATTTTCTAATCAAAGCAACACTGATGAGTCAGANCTGCTCAGTTGTGTCTGATTCCTAGCAATCCCATGGACTGCAGCCTACCCAGCTCCTCCGTCTGTGGGATTTTCCAGGCAAGAGTACTGGAGTAGGGTGCCATCGCCTTCTCCATTGAAGTTCTTTATTTAGTGCTAAAATGCCAAATGACAAAGTTTTTGTTCTCTTTTATCTGGAAGGTAATTGAGAATACCAGAAAGGTAAAATAATGTCGTATAAATATTCATAAGAGTGTTTTTTCCCCCCTCTGAGGACAATGAAATTCTACAAATAGAGAAAATTTACTTCCACTTCCAAAGCTGTGATTCTTTACTGGGTAAGCAGTATTTTCTAATCAAAGCAACACTGATGAGTCAGATTTCATGGTCAGAAATCAAAGCCTTAAGTAAGGACCCATTCTATCATGGGCTTCCCAGGTGACGCTAGTGTAAAAGAACTCACCTACCAACTAGGGGGATGTAAGAGGTGAAGGTTGGATTCTTGGGTCAGGAAGATCCCCTGGAGAAAGAAATGGCAACCCACTCCAGTATTTATGGACAGAGAATACCATGGACAGAATAGCCTGGTGGGCTACGGTTTACAGGATGTACAGTCACCGAAGTGACTTACCATACACACATAGTAATTTTGGAAGGAAATAGTGGTCTTCCTAATTTACCTTTTGATGAACTCATAAAATTCATTTCTATTTGATTCTTAACAATAATACTCTTTTAGCAGAGGCTGTTTTTGAGGGAAAATATCTGTATGAATAAGTCTTCCTATGATTTTCTGAAGTGAGTATTGAGGAGACACTTGCAGAAAGAGATGAAAAAGAAAGAAAAGGTGCTCCTACATTCATATGGACCATAGGTGATTTTTCCTCTATTATAATAGTTGCAGAAACAAGCTGGTTATAGGTCAAGAAGAATAATGGAGAAAATTGTTGCAAAATTGAAGCCCTTTTTTGTACTCCTAGTGGAGCCAGCATTCTATATATTTTATGATGATAACAATTGTCATGACAATAATTGCACGTGGAACTGTGATCCAAGATTCCTCATGTCTACTCTGCTTTTCAGCTTGTTCTTTATTGTGAAGTGGGTTTCAACAAAATATTGACAGTATTGAAACCTAGCCCCTGCTTTCTTTGGAGAAAGTGGTCTTATGTTAGTTCTGTGGTTCCACATATAGTTGAAAAATCACATCTTCTGAAAATGGAAAGCCCATTCAGAAGTCTGTCATTATGTTTGTTTGCCAAAAAGAGCTAACTGATGCCATTTTTTGGGGGAAAAAAAGGAAGCACATAGGCATGATATTTGAATTGACATCTCAAATTCATGGGACTTAAATGTTCCTTTCCAAGTTCAAGATTTTTATTGTTGGGAAATCAAAGAAAACGTTGAAAATATAGTATTAAATGCTAAAAAGTAGTACTCAAGTGAAACTAATAAACGTTTTAGACAAAGCACTATTTTGAGACTAGTTATATTTTTTCTTAGAGTGAATGAATTTTTAAAATGTTCATATAAAAACTGGTGACTTTTATACATCTCTCTGGTATATTTGAAATAAAAAACCAGAAATACATTCTGCTACTATGTAGAAGTTGATGAATGGGATTTTAGTACATGGAATTAGTAGTTCCTTATGATAAATTTTGGAAAAAAATGTTTTCAGATAGTCTTTCAGTTTCATATATTGTAAGAAAAGAAGCAAAAGAAATATGTATGGTGTAAAAATAACTATTTGAATCACTTATACCATTCTACCTGGCAGTAGCTATAGTACTAGTCTCAGAAGAATTTTTCATATACTGGAGTTAGTTATCATATATCCCATTATGTATAATGAGTTCTTTTTTAAGAGAAAATAAGAATGTGATATCGTTCCTCTCAGCAAATTAATAGTAAGTTTTATAAAATAATCTTTTATATTAATAGACAATAAACTGTAATAAACCAGTCTTTTACTATTTTAGCACTTTAGTTATGGAAATTTGTTTTCATTATACACCTCTGTAAAGAATATTATTAAATCATAGCAAAGAAGCTTGGCTGATTTACAAAGTGGGATTGGGGTGGCCAGTTGAGTATATCTCTTTTATTGTATTTTCATTTCTCCAGTATTGATGCACCTTTTCTATGAATTATTTTCTTAGGAGCTGTGTAAATATCAGGACAGTGAAAAAAAAATGTGAGTGATAAGAAGGCAAACCTTTTTACTTATGCAGTTCTCATATCAAAAGTGCCTATTGGCAAAAAAGGAGAAAGTTCATAGTAAGAGGAACTTTTTTATTAGGAGAGAACAATAATCAATCACAGGAAAATTATCATAGTATTTTTTTAAAATTAATTTTTCTTGGTGTACAGTTGCTTTCCAATGTTGTGTTAGTTTCTGCTGTACAGTCAAGTGAATAAATTATCCATATCCATATATCTTTTTCCTTTCGACTTGAGTCACCACAGATCTTTGACTTGTAGAGAGATCCCTGTGCTATACAGTAGGTTCTCATTAGTTATCTATGGAATATTACTTAGCCATAAGAAGGAACATAATAGTGCCATTTTCAGAGATGTGGATGGACCTAGAGATTGTCATACAGAGTGAAGTAAGTCAGAAAGAGATAAACAAATGCATAAAATCAATTGTATGTAGAATCTAGAAAATGGCACAGATGAACATTTTTGAAAAGCAGAAATAGAGTCACAGATGTAGCAAACAAATTTACCAAGGGGTTACCAAGGGGAAAATGGAGGGGTGAGATGAACTGGAAGATTGGGATTGTCATATACACACTACTTCTATCATAGTATTTTAAAATCTTATAGCAACTCTGTTTCTTGAATTTTACCAATTAATTTTCTCCAGTGATATGGTCTGTGTTGGACAACTTCATATCGAAGAGCTTATAATTTATCTTTTAGTATGTTCTGTTCACCTACCTTTCTGCTGGTCATTTATCCCTGTGCCCTTTCTCTGATCTATTATTAAGCATCAAGTCTGATTGGCAGCAAATACACAGAGATAGAATGTCCTAAGATTCAAACTTAGGACAATGAGGAAACCACTAAATGATCTTTCCAAAATGAGTATTGGATCATGACACTCTTTGGTTTGTAAATCATTTAGTGGTTTCCTCACTGTCCTGTTTGAATTCCCAAAGCTCTGCTCTGCTGTCCTGCTTATCAGTCCTCAGTGATCCTCATCACTTATGGAATAGAATTTGAGTAGAAAATACTGCTTGGAGCCAGGTTAGAGGAACCTGTTGTCAAACCAAAGCTTTTATTTCATCCAACATGTCCTCATGTGAGCTCCAGCCAAAACGAATTCACTGTTTTCCTCAAATTTTGGATCTTTTCTCTTGTCAAAGTTTGCTCATGAAATGAATAGTCTGTCTCAGTGGCTTACCAGAGTAAAAAGATCTGTACATATTTAAATTCATTAAATGTTGTAAAATTAGTCTTCAAACTGATTATACCAATTTACTGTTGATATAATGTATACAATTTCCCGTTACTCTGTACTTGTCTCAATACTTGGCAATATTAGATGATGTGAAATGTTAACTTCTTTTAGTTTTCTTATGTATTTCCCTAATCTCTTGTGAAGTTGAACATCCTTTCTCTTCCATGATTATCTTTTATATTATGCTCATTATTATTTTTCTTTTGGCTTGCTTATCCTGGATATTGATCTCTTCTATCTTAAGCTGGTTACAGGTATCTTCCTTCAGTCTAAGGCTTGTCTTTTGACAGTTTTTATTTAATACTGCCATTTGATATGCAGAAATGTCTAATTTTAATGTAATCTAACTTATTAACCTTTTCCTTTATGATTCATTTTTTGTGTCTTTTAAAACGTGATATTCTATCATTTTTTCTTTAAATGTTCCAAAGTCTTTAAAATACTTGGAATTTATTTTTGTTTATGAGGTAAAGCAGAAAATCCACTTCCCCCCATGTGTCTAATCAACTGTATGAGCTCCATTATTGATTTGTTCACACTTCCTTGGCTCATCTGCAAGTTGACCAGCTATGCATAGATCTGTTTCTGGGTTCTCTAGTCCCTTCCATTGATTTAGTCATCTGTCTCTGCTTCAATATTGTATTGTCTTAAATAATATAGTTTGTAACAAGACTTGTTATATGACAGAGTGACTCTCTTTTTCTCTTACTTCAAATTGCTTTTCTGTTCTTTAATACAAATTTTAGAATGAGCTTGTCAAAATCCAGACTCAAGGCATACCCACTGGGATTGTGTTTGAAATTGCGTTGAATTTATAGGTTTCTTCTTCTGAACTGCAGAAAAAAATGGGTCTGATTGCACTTTATTTCCTACCTATCCTCCTAGGAATAACTTTGCATCTCGCATTCAAAGAACCTACAACCACACTCGAGGCAAGTTGCTTGGAATCATCAAAGGAGATTTGCTCTGTTAGAATGAGCAATGAGAACTTTTTCACACCTCTTCTCTAACTAACTCAAAGGAGAGAAACCAAAGGAGTTATTCTCTGGTGAAGCATATCATTAGGAGATCAAATGAAGGCTGGGAAAAATAAATCAGCACAAATCAGTACAATTAGGACAGACGTGATATTGAGATTTCATCTATATTCTTTGCAAGCCTCCCTGCTTCCTATCATTACCAACAAATAAAATAATTACTATAGGGAGGCAGTGAAGGGTTAAGAGCAGTGAGATGTAACTTTAAGAAGAGAAGGATGAGGTATGAAATTGACTTATAGAAAAGTTTATATTTAGGTGTAATTCTACAGACTGCATGATCTAACTGATCATTTTATAGATCAGTAGAATGGTGGCTCAGAGAGTTTAAGACAAACATTTCCGTAATAAAAATGCATTGGTTATCTCAAGGTTTGAGAAAAGTTAAGTTCAGGTGGAACTAGTTGTTGTTATAAAAACACAGAGTTTTAAAGAAACCTCCTTTTAATTTTGTATAGAGAAGGGGGGGGGATGTCTTATACTTGTAGTTTGTTTCCTCCTGCTGACTACCTCTCATAGGCGCCTTCTGCAAGATGNTTCCGTAATAAAAATGCATTGGTTATCTCAAGGTTTGAGAAAAGTTAAGTTCAGGTGGAACTAGTTGTTGTTATAAAAACACAGAGTTTTAAAGAAACCTCCTTTTAATTTTGTATAGAGAAGGGGGGGGGATGTCTTATACTTGTAGTTTGTTTCCTCCTGCTGACTACCTCTCATAGGCGCCTTCTGCAAGATGGTGCTCCAAACAAAGCTGAATCTTTCTCTTCTGAGGCACTTATGGATTCTAGGGGAACACACTGCATGCTCAGTGACTCAGTCTTGTCTGACTCTTTGAAATCCCATGGACTGTAGCCTGCCAAGCACCTCTCTTCAGTGAATTTTTCAGGCAAGGAGACTGAAGTGGGTTGTCTTTTTCTATTCTAGGAAAGTCTTCACAACCCAGGGATCGAACTTGGACCTTCTGCATTGGCAGGGTGATTCTTTATCACTGAGCCACATGGGAAGCTGCAGGGGACACCTCAGGGGAACTGATAACAGTACATGGCTCCCCAATTTACCTTCCTCACACCCCACTTGTTTGCTGTGAGGGACCCTGCACCTGGCACATAAGTTTCTTTGTCAAAATCATTCAAGATGACCCATTCCTGGCCACCTTCTCATGCACTTGTCAGTCTTATGGGGTAAATTTAACTCTTGTACCCCAGAAAATTCTGGAAATTCAGTTCATTTTAAATAACTACCCCTCTCCCCACCTTCTGCTCCTCTGGTTACCAGTTCATTTTGGACTTTTTCAGGCACCAGAATTTGCACTTTTCAAATACTAGGATTATGTGTCAAAGTCTTTAAATGGTTTTCTTGGGAGCCATCTGGCTTGAGGCAGCAATGGGGATGGGAGAAAGTCCCCAACATCCAGCATGTTTACAGCTCTCTGTAAATTATTCTTAACACAACAGTCTTTGCTTATCCATCTCCCAGTGGCCTTTTCTTTACATCACCTAGCAGTGGGGACTGAATTAAGTCATGCCCAGTTAGCTCTGGGCCAGCTCTTAGCAAATCACGCATAGGTGTTTTGGTATATCTTTTGGGGGGCACTTCACAATGTTTGCCCTTAGCTTTAAGGCTTCAGCTAAACCTTTGAGACAACAGGAAAAGCTCCACTAAGTACACTGTTGTGTATACCAAAATGCTTTTGTGCTGGGGTCCAGCCCTGGTGGATCCAGTATGATTCGAAGGGGAGATGGATAGGTGAGGAAAAACTTATTTATTTAGAAATATAAAAAGAGATTAGGAA
>SJYA01009247.1:0-15209 GCA_006410615.1 Neotragus moschatus
CTGGGTTGGGAAGATCCCCTGGAGGAGGGCATGGCAACCCACTCCAGTATTCTTGCCTGGAGAATCCAAGGACAGAGAAGCCTGGCCGGCTATAGTTCATGGGGTCACAGAGAGTCAGACACGACTGAAGAGACTAAGCAGCAGCAGCTAGGTAACATGTTTACCATGGACCCCCCACTCCACACTCATTGTGGGGTCAGATTTCCATACTGGGAGGGCAGGGCACCACATTAATGCAAACAGGAAGTCAACGGGTGCAGACATGCATGTAAGGTATCTTCTCTGCTTGTTTGCATGCTCCATCCACTCACTGGACTTCATCCAATATGTACAACACAAAAGAAAATATTTAAGAACTTGAACATGGCAACAGTGGATCATTAAACCAAGCTCATGGTTCTTCTCAGCATGTGACTGCATATGTCACAAACCCAGGAAGCTGGCCCTAACAGAGGCATGGAAGTAGAAGAGTAGATTTTTGGTTTAGGGGAAGTTGAAGAATCTTGTCTGTCTTGCACATAACTTAGAGAAAGAAACTGGACCAGATTCTAGAAAGCTTTGAATGCTATAGCCAGAAGTTCGGGCTTTATTTTTGAATGCAGCGATAGGGATGGACGTTTCAAGTGGGAAAGTGACATAATCTGGAGGGGCTTTATGGAAAGGATGATGGCAGCAGCTTGTAATGTGCATCAGAGAAGGTGACATTGGAAAGGGGGAAGGCACTGGCCCTGAAGTCATCCTGACAGTGTAGATGAGGACTAGAATAGAGGCTGCGGCTGGGAGTCAGGAGAGAGGCTCCAGACAAAGATATTCTTCGAGATTCAATCTAGAGCTGTCTTCCTGCACTACTTGTCTGGTTTTGTTTTCAAACTTAAAAGTTTATTTTAAAAATAAGGCTTACTTCTCCCTTTGGAATTCTGAAGTTTCACATGTCTACGAAAAAATTACTTGGGTTTCAGAAATTTACTTTGGAAGCTTAAGGCTGTCAATCAATTTCGAAACTATGCCTGGAGTCCTGGTGACTCTCAGAGCTGCCCACCCTGGAAGCAGTGCTAAGAACGTCCCAGTGCCTGAGATGTTAGAAAACCATACTTCACATAAGGAGGATTTAAAAGTCTTCCACCCTAAATAAATTCCTTTTGTCTATTTCAGACCATACGGAAATGATGTAGTGAGGGTAAAATGAAAAATCTAACGGAAAACATCCTTTCTGGAATGAGAGGATTAAGCTCTACCTTCAGCTAGTCTTATCAGACCTCTGGAGGTGAACCTGTGAAGAGGGATCCTCAGCAGCTCCCAGGGGGCAGAGTTACATTATGGCGAGCTATGTGTAAGCTAGTTAAGTGGAATTTGGCCCTGATCTAACTCCCAGCACCAGACAGGGCAGAGCGACATCTGTATTTGTTTATGTGTCCAAAAGACACATGCAAGGAAAGAGGTGGGCAGGGCTTCCTCCTTCACACCTTGTTGGGAGTATTCCCTGACAGTGGGTGGGCATGAGCAAAGAGTGGTGGACCCCCAAGTGCTTTGCTTGGTTTTACCCCATTAACTCAAAATGTTTTCTGAGGCCCAAGTACCAGAGACCTCTCAAAATAAGGGATTTATTATTTTGGCAGATGGAAAACTTGCCTCGGTTTTGAGGAAGAGAAGCATTTAAATATTTCATCCACAACTTCACACAAGGGCAATATGCTTGATGCAAAGTTGTAATATGGTTCTTAAAACATATCCTGACTCTAAAGACATCGTAACTGTCTCAACAGCTTTGTTTCTCTGAAGCCGTTGATTGTACTAGGTCATTTCCTTTTGTTTTTGACTCAGCCCTTTCTATGGAGGTGGGCTTCTTTTATAGTAGGATTGGTTAGTGGTTCAGCAGACAGATGCTCTGGGCTTGAAGAGGGCATATGCCGGTGCCTAGACATAAGAAGCCAGCAGGAGCACCATCAGGGCACATTGCAGCATCTTGCAGGGCTTGGAGGTCCTCAGGGTTGGGGATGTGTGACAGTTCATTTATCTTGGTAGAGCAAGGATTCTCAGCAAAAGTCAGTTTTGTTGTAGGGGACATTTGACAATGCCTGGAGGTATATTTGATGGTCAAGACTGGTATTGAGGGATGTGTTGCTGGTATCTAGAGGTTAGAGGCTGGGGATTCTGCTACCCTCCCTCAATTCATAGGGCACCCCCCACAAGGATGTATACCATCCTACATGCTAGTGCTGCACTGTGGAGAGACACTGGTGTAAAATAGCCAGATAACCACTGATTGAAGGGAAAGAATGTCATTAGTCCTGAGGATCCCCTAACCATTGCACCAAATTCTGAAGGGTGCCCTATCTGAAAAAACTGATGATCCACGTGGCAAGAAGGCAACTGACATCTGGAAGGGTGATGAGTCTTTCAAGAATGCCTTCTTCCCTGTACAGGGGAATGCATGTTTAACCGACCTCACGTGTCGCTATAGTTGACAGGTGTTACGCTTTGTCTGTCCAATGTCCTTTCTCTTTTCCACCTGGGGAGAGCACCTTGATTTTCCTTGAGCAGTGACCCTCCCCTTAGCTGAGGGTGAATATGGAGCCCTAATCACAGCCTCTCAGAATCTTTGCCCCAGAAGGAACAACACAAGGATGGTAAATGACTGAGCCAACTTATTCCTGAAGACATGGTCCTTATGATGCAGTCCTTGGACAGCTCATTTTCCTGTATCTTTCCAATTAATTTGTTTGTTTCACCCAGCAAGAGCAGGACACAAACTAAGAATGAAAATGCCCCCCATTCACCACTCTGAGCACCTGGGTGATGTGGATTGGAATCATACCAGACTTGTGAGCTGCTTCATGAAAGGTGGCACATTCTAGATTTATGGAGATAGACTGCAAACTCTTCAGCCCAGTGCCATCTGTGGTGCTGAGCTCATTAGTACCCTGCTGCTGCTGCTACTGCTGCTAAGTCGCTTCAGTTGTGTCCAACTCTGTGTGACCCCATAGATTGCAGCGCACCAGGCTCCCCCGTCCCTGGGATTCTCCAGGCAAGAACACTGGAGTGGGTTGCCATTTCCTTCTCCAATGCATGAAAGTGAAAAATGAAAGTGAAGTTGGTCAGTCATGTCCAACTCTTAGTGATCCCGTGGACTGCAGCCCACCAGGCTCCTCCATCCATGGGATTTTCCAGGCAAGAGTACTAGAGTGGGGTGCCATTGTCTTCTCCATGTTAGTACCCTAGGAAGAGCAATAATCACTTGATGCAAGTTACCAGTTACTACACAAAAGCCTTTGACTGTGTGGATCACAACAAACTGTGGAAAATTCTTCAAGAATGGGAATACCAGGTCACATTACCTGCCTCCTGAGAAATCTGTACGCAGGTCAAGAAGTGACAGAACCAGACACAGAACAACAGACCGGTTCCAAACTGGAAAAGGAGTACGTCAAGGTTGTATCTTGTTACCTTGCTTATTTAACTTCTGTGCAGAGTACATCATCTGAAATGCCAGACTGGATGAGGCACAAGATGGAATCAAGGTTGCCAGGAGAAATATCAATAACCTCAGATATGCAGATTACATCACACTTATGGCAGAAAGTGAAGAGGAACTAAAGAGCCGCTTGGTAAAGGTGAAAGACAAAGGAGAGTGAAAAATCTGGCTTAAAACTCAACCTTCAAAAAACTAAAATTAACGCATTGGTCCCATCACTTCATGAGAAATAGTTGGGGGAAAAATGGAAACAGTGAAAGACTTTATTTTCTTGGGCTCCAAAATCACTGTGGATGATGGCTGCAGTCATGAAATTAAAAGATGCTTGCTCCTTGGAAGAAAAACTATGAAAGACCTAGACAGCATATTAAAAAGCAAGACATCATTTTGCTGACAAAGGTACATCTAGTCAAAGATATGGTTTTTCCACTAGTCATGTATGAATGTGAGAGTTGGACCATAAAGAAGGCAGAGCATAAAAGAATTGATGCTTTCGAACTATGGTGCTGGAGAAGACTCCTGAGAATGCCTTGGACAGCAAGGAGAATAAACCAGTCAATCTTAAAGGAAATCAACTCTGAATATTCATTGGAAGGGCCAATGCTGAAGCTGACCCTCCAATACTTCGCCACCTAATGCAAAGAGCTGACTCATTGGAAAAGACCCTGATGCTGAGAAAGATTGAAGGCAGGAGGAGAATGGGGTGGCAGAGGATGAGGTTGTTGGATGGCATCAACAGCTCAGTGGACATGAGTCTGAGCAAACTCCTGGAGACAGTGAAGGACAGGGAAGCCTGGAGTGCTACAGTTCATAGGGCCACAGAGTCAGACACGACTGAGGGACTGAACAAGGACGGCAAAACCAGTACATCACCTGAAGCACCTGACCCTATGAGCAGGTTGACCCACTAAAAAACATCTGTGTGGAGATCACGGGCTCAGAAAAATAAGCCCTGCAAAGCACGAAAGGAACTGGGAAGCGCAATCTGAAATACCTTAGACCTCTTCCTCTTTGTTTACTGAACAGTCATTTTAAGTAACTAAGGGAAGTGATTGTCTGTGGAGGATAATATTAATGCTATGAGTTGCATGTTTGATACTTAGAGATACTTTACAGTGAATTCTCCAAAAGTGAACGAAAATATCATGAAATCACTTCAAACAATTGTTTACTATGTAGCATTTGTCCTTTATTTATTTAAAAAATCCTTTGGGCACATTTATGCATTTATTTGTGGCTTGCTGGGTCCTTGTTGCTGCGCGTGGGCTTTTCTCTGGCTATGGCAAGCAGGGGCTACCCTTCATTGCTCTGGCTATGGCGAGCAGGGGCTACCCTTCGTTACAGTGCACGGGCTTCTCACTGCGGCGGCTTCTCTTGTTGTGCAACATGGGCTCTTGGTGCAAGGGCCTTAGTACTTGTGGCACACGGGCTTAGTTGTTCCCGGGAATGTGGGTATGTATCTTCCTAGGCCAGGGACTGAACCTGTGTCCCCCTGCATTGGCAAGCAGATTCTTTACCACTGAGACACCAGGAAAGCCTCTTTTGTTTTTAACACAAAAAATACTCTTTATGTGAAACATGTGAAAGCAGATCCCCTCTTTCCTTCCTCCTTATTCTTATCCATTCCCTGGAAGCATAATCACAGTGAAGAGGCTGGTGTATAATACACTATATATCATCCCAGACAGCTTTTCCTGCCCAGGCAAACACAGAGTTTGTTGTTTCCCTTGTGAATCATAAAATCAGGATCGCACTATACATATTTTTCAGCACTTTTTTCTCACATATATCCTGGACATCCTTCTATGTCAATACATATAAATCTTACTTTATTACTTTTGTTTGTACTTTATCAGCACATGACTGGTTAATTTCTGAATCACTCATAAAAGCTGATTAGAGCTAACGGTGATTCCAGGACCACCTCTGGCTAATCTGTGTTTTCCTTCTAGGTGAACATCTCCTGGCCTACTGCCTATGATATATCATTATTGTTATTACGAAAGAGCAAAAATATGCTTCGACTATTTCCTTCAACCATCAAACCTTCAGGGCAGGAGGAAAGACCCGGATGAACTACTCAGCAGAGAAAGGTAGAATGTCCTGGAAATGCATTTCCAGGCCAAATGAGACCCAGCAAAAATAAAGGAGCCAATTTCTTCCCCACATCCCCTCCCCCAAACCTGCAATCAGCAATAATTTTGGAGAAATAAAGCAAATGGATCGCTACATTCCTACACGTCTATTACACTTGACTATTCTTTGCAGGAGCTGCTCAGGACCAAATGTTTGGAAAGGAAGTTGGCTGGCCACAGTGCCTTTTTTTTTTTTTTTTTTAAAGTTATTTTGCTGCAGCTGCAAAATACAAAAAGAAAAATCTAATACCCTCCCCTCCCCAGCCAAATACCTTTTTGGGAAAATTCTTCCAGTTTTTTTTTTTGAGAAGTTCTTGTATATTTACACATTTGTGCTTACACATGCTGAATCTCTTGATAATCTGCCAAGGTCTTTTAATTTTTTTTTTTTTTTTTGAAGAATTGAGAAATGTATTGTCTCACAAATGAATAGTTTCTCCAAGTCAAGATTTAACTGTTGAATTTCTTGGCTTCTCTGTAGCCCTAACTGAGCTCCAAAGACAGCTTGTTTTCTTAGGGGGTTAGTCCCTTGTGGGTCACATGCAACAGTAATATTGATCGTGACAAAGTGCTTTCCACAATCTGCCTCAGTGTTTATGTTCTGCATAAGAAACTTTGGCTTTTCCTTCAGTTTATACCATTGCTGGCTTCTATCTGAGAAAATAGTAGCAAGCATCATATTACAGGGTAGTTTATTCTGCTCTCCTAGCATGGCACTGCCAGCCCTTGGGTCCTTCCAAATCTGCCTCCCTGTCCTCTGGCCCCATCTACCCCACTCAGAGAATACTGGGCCATCATCACTTCCATCATCACAGTATCGGACCTTCTACACCTGAATGCCCTTACTTTCTTCCCTGCTACCTGGCAAAGTCATCTGTGTCCTTCCAGGCCCAGATCAAGGGCCATCTTCTAACTTCGCTTCTACTTCTTACCCTCCATAGGCAGATGAAGCCTCTGCAGTTAGATGACATATTGTTCAAACTCTTACCACATGAACAGTGCAATTTATCATTATTATCAATAATGTTCCTACCACTGTAATAAAAAAACAAACCAGTTTTAAGCTCACTAGCTATGAGAAACCGACCTAAGGTCTTCAATGGGGTCATTTAAATCTCTTTTGACTTCTGTCCCATTTTACAGAGGAAGAAATGATTGTTTGAAGACATTAAGTTGCCCAAATGCACACACTAAGCAAATGACAAAGCCAAGCCCCTGCTAGTCTTGAGTCCAGAGCCTGTGGTCTGTACTCCTGGGCCATGCAGTGCATTCATGCCTGACACCTTCTCATTGTTGGGGTGGGGGCTTTCAGCAAAGTTCAATTTCATCTGCATTAGTGTTTGTTGTTCCAGATATAGCAGGCCCTCAAACCCTCCAGCACTTTTCTATTCTAGTGGATTTTCTTCCAGTTATTGAAGACAGATGAGCAAACAGGTTCAGGATGGTATCTTACAGGTGGGCTGAAACCTCTGACACTGCCAGCTGCCCTTGGGCACAGATGCATGTGTGTGTGGGGCGTGAAGTGGGGAGGAGAAAGGCCACTGTATTAGGTGCAGCCAGATAGGGATAGAAATAAGCTTGAAGACACACAAAGGTGGGGTGATAATTAAGGCAAGTCTCTCAACAGCTGAGCATCTACCATGAGCTGGTCTCCTGATTTTTTTTTTTTTTTACATTCCTTCCTATTCAGTCTTCTGTTTCCCATCTTCAAATAGAAAATGGAAATTCAGAGGGGGCTAACTTGTCCAAAGTTACATGACTAGTCAGTGGTCAAAATCCCTATCCAGGCAAAATTCCTACCGCTGGGATAAAGTATGTTCATTTGAGTCTGAGGTCTAACGCCACTGTGTTATCGCTTCTTAGGCTGACAGCTCTTAAGCACAATGCTGCGTCTCGTGGAGAAAGAGAGCATCAGCAGTATTTACTATAACACTAGCGGCGGGTGGGGAGGGAACGCCTTGTTCTGCCTGGGGGTCGCCTCTGAATTTTACCTAGCACACTTAACTAGCAAGGAAAATGCTCCACAGTTGTAGCCAGTTCTCCACGGGACACTGGGAATCTATGGTTGAGCGCTGTGGCTATGCCCTGCAAATGGTGACCGAGGTGGGGAGTAGACTGTGGAGAACAAGGATTCTTTGAAGTACATCCAATCTATGCAGCCCTTGAATGGGCTATGGGGAACACCCAGGCGTGAGAAGAATGGTTATGTCACCTTTCAGCCTGGCCTCCCACACCTCTGAAGGTCTAACTCTCCCCTCGTGTTTGCACGACTCACATACCAGGTGTCTAAATATTTAAAAGTTATCCATCAAATCAAAACTGTTAAAACATGTTCTATCCTCCTACCTGGACACATCTAACTCTGTAACAATGTGGAAGGCCAGGCTGGAATTCACAGTTCTTGGGCTCTTTGCTGGAACAAGGTGGTACAGGGAGAGGTGAGCTCCTCCTACCACAGAAAGCCACGGATGCACAGATTCCAACCCATGCATTCAGACTTTTGTCCAGATACCTCAGCAGATGGCTGTCTTGTGGCCACCCTGAGCCTAGATCTCCTCATTTGAGCAGGCCATTCTTGAGGGCAGGGACCTGGAATGATGCCTAAGTGGGGCTTGTTAGCTCCATGCCCAGTGTGCAGGGGTGAGGCTGGAATGGAGTCAGAGCCAGGCCACCCAAAGGAACAGGGCCAGGCTAGGGGTGTCTCTTGTCTGTGTCTACTATAAAGAAATGAATGCTGATTTTTTAGAAAGTTACATTTGTGAATAGAAGCCAAGGACAGATTCCTGGCCTGTCTTGATCAGAGTAGCCCACGAAGTCAGGATAGTGTTTAGCACACAGCAGGTGCCCAATAAATCATGATTGAATGAATCGCCATTGTAGAAACCAAGATGGACTTTAAGTCACTGGTTGTTAGAATCAAATCACTGCATACTTGGATGTTTTCTGAAGTGAAGTGGGACTGGGTTAGCTATGGAGTCTTACTCCTTGTGTCGTGGTTCTCTCCTTCCTATTCCCCACCTTTGGACAACTCAAATTAGTTGATATTGAAAACATCAACTGAAAATATGTGATATTAAAAATGCCTGCATTCTTTGAAAACTTGTGCTGGAAACATTGAGGAAAATTTGCCTCCTTTAGGAAAGTTAATAATATTGTATTATATTTGGGTAGAGAAACTAAATTTCTTCATTAAAGCCTTCCTATGTTCAATCCTTCCCCAGCTGGAGGGAAACAAAGGAATCATGCCTGGACTTCTTCACATGTTTACAGCTGTCATCATCCCATTGTTCCCTTAAGAGAAGTTTTGAGTACCGCGTCTTTCCTTTGGGGTTGTTATCTTGTACCCTTAATCCTGGAATAACAGCTGCCCAGTTCCACACATGAACAAATGAAATGGAGCCTACTTTCGTGCTCCTCCATTTATGACCGCAATCTTTCTTAAGTCATGTATGGAGCTTAACTTTGTCCTATTGATGTTGCCATGACCCAACCTGTGTGCCTAGAATTGCATTTCCCTTAATGGCAAGTTTGATTAGGTTTCAGTAAGGCATATGACTAAAACAAGGCATAGACTTCCTTTTGGAAGATGCCACACCGATGAACTTAGTTGTCTACCTTTTGAAATCTATTTTCAGGCCTAAACATCTCTAGTCTTTCCCATTTCCTAGCTTTTGTCAAGGTTCATGTAAAATAACTGAAGTTTTGTTGAATGAAAGCAGAGTAATCCAAACCACAAGTTTTGAGAGATAGGGAAGGGTGATGTGACGTTGTGATTTATGTTGAGACATATTTAGTCTTTGTCTGTTTCTGGCACAGAGCTCCTAAAACCCTTAGAATTTCCTGTGGTGATAGTCTGGGCTTGCAAGTGGTATGTCTGTGTTGTTGTGGGGATGGGGTGGAATGGTGAGTATAGTCTTGTGGGACTGAAACTTAGCCTGTGGAATCTGATGCTCTCTCCAGGTAAATAGTGTCTGAATTGAGTTAAATTGTAAGACATCCACCAGTGTTAAAATTGGTGGTGGGGGAATATCTCCTCTCCACTCATTGGAGTTGGGTACAGAACCCTAGGTAGATGAGTCAAGTAAGGTTAAATGATAAAGTTTCTTTTTTTGACATCAGTTCTGAATGTGCAAGAAACTTGAACTTTCTAGGTAAAACTGTCCCCTTGCTGAGACTATATTTAACCTCTATATTCAAAACTTTGTTCCCATTCTTGTCCTTGTTTCTATTCCTGGAGGATTAAGGAGTATCAAAGAAAAGGGAATTTCAAGCTGAACAGGACCCTGTGGGGCCCTCTCAGGTATAAACCCGTTCTGTGTCCTGTTTCTTATTTGTAGGTAATAGGCTTCATTCAGCCTCCTCAGCCTTGCAAAGGGCAGATCAAACAGTTGAATATCATGTAAGGGAGAGATGCAGGGAGTGCAGAAACAAAGGAGGAGCTGTTAAGAAACAAGGGATGATAATATACTCTATTGGTGTTTTTCTTTCTGGCTTACTTTGCTCTGTATAATAGGCTCAAGTTTCATCCACCTCATTAGAACTGATGCAAATGCGTTCTTTTTCAGAGCTGAGTAATACTCCATTGTGTATATGTACCACAGCTTTCTTATCCATTTGTCTGTCGATTGACATCCAGGTTGCTTCCATGTCTGCTTATTATATGCGAGGCAGCAAAAGAGACACAGATGTAAAGAACATACTTTTGGACTCTGTGGGAGAAGGTGAGGGGATGATTCTGAGAGAATAACATTGGAACATGTATATTATCATATGTGAACTAGATCGCCAGTCTAGGTTCAATGCATGAGACAGGGTGCTCAGGGTTGGTGCACTGGGATGACCCTGAGGGATGGGGTGGGGAGGGAGGTGGGAGGGAGGGTCAGGATGGGGAACACATGTATACCCATGGCTGATTCATGTGAATGTATGGCAAAAACCGCTACAAAATTGTAAAGTAATTAGCCTCCAATTAAAAAAAGAAAAAGGAAACAAGTGGCAAGATCCTGCTTCCTCCTCAAGGGATATTTATACCCATATCTTTGAGTGCTTCTGCAGGAACTCAAAGGCTCCTTCCAAGTTGAAGATGGTAACTTCAGGCTGAGCACAAGATTCCCAGAGACTGCCCTGTTACCTCACCAACCAATCAGAAGAAAGTCTGCACACAATGGATGATAACAAAGCCTCCGAACCTCTCCCCAAATGATTCTTCCTTTAAGAACTTTCGTGGTCAAGCACAGTATTTGAAGTTGGTTCTTGGACTTGAGTCGACTTTCTCCCCAGGTTGTTAGCCTCCTTGTATAAAGCAATCTTTCCTTTAATAAACACTTGTCCCTAGTGTTGGCTTTCAAGCAGCAAGCAGCCGAACCAGGTTTAGTAACAAAAAAGAGAGGGAGAGAGAAAAGTATAAACAGTGCTGGAGGATGGAGATGAGTATCACCAGATATTAAATTTCTAGACGATAGTGAATGTGCAATAATGTTAATGGCAGCAAAAAAAAGAAAGTCAGTATCCTGGAACAGTTATAGGAGAGTCTCTTGTACAGGTGTGTTCAGCCGCTCAGTTATGTCTGACTGTGGACTACCAAAACCCTCTGCCCATGAAATTTTCCAGGCAAGAATACTGGAGTGGGGTGCCATTTCCTACTCCAGAGGATCTTCCCACTCCAGGGATCTCTCCGTGTCCATTGCACCTCCTGTGTTAGCAAGTGGATTCTTTACCACTAGCGCCACTGGGAACCCTCTGTACCGGTGAGGGTGGCTTTTTCCAAGCCTGGCCAAACTGAAAGAACAGTTCACGGATCAGTGCCCCGGGTGGTATAATTAGGGAGATAGAGGGCTGCCAGTAACAAAATCCTCCTGCTCTATCGCCACTCCAAAACTACTGCCCTCCTCACCTATTGTTCAGAGAGGCTGGCTGGCTTAAGTAGAGAAAATAGTTCTTTAAGCAAGAGCACTCATGTGTGAGCTCAGCTTGGAGAGAAAGTATGGTTCTTAGTTCTATAAGCAGAGGATAAAGACGAACAGTCAAGCCACGCCCAGGATGACTGGAAAAGTGTGTGCCTGTATTGTGTGTGTGTATGTGTAAAGCACAGAATAACTATCCCCTAGAGGTAAAGGATACTTGAGTATTTTTAGAAAACTTCCCCATTTGGTTGGCAACAGAACTCCCTTCTGTTTTCCCAAACTGAAGGAAATGCTTCATGTTTTTGAACTGGAATTTATGTGTTTCTGAAGGAGGGAGGTGATGATGTTAGCCTCAAGTAGCAGAAAGACAAGAACAGGATAGATCAAAGGGAACAGAACTTAATTATCTTTGGGATATTTGTGAATGCATCATAGCCATAAAAGCAGAGAGGAGTCAAAAAATTACTCAGAAAATGTACAAATGCTACCCAAAGTAAATCAAGTTAAAAGCTTAATCTGGATGTGGCTGAAGAAAGAATAATTTGAAAGATAAGGTCAAGAATGTCTCCTGGAACAGAGTACAAAATTTCTGAGGTGATGTTAGAATGCTAAGGATTCAAGAGAAAACCATCAACACTTTAAGTAGACATTTTTAAAAGAAAAATCAAGAAGTTAAAGAAGGAAAGAAAAAAAGTTAATATAAAAAGCTCCAGATCAGGAGTACACCCCTCCCCAACACATACACGCAGACACACAATACGTGGTCGTATTGACCACAGTGCAGTGAAACTAGAAATTTTTTTAAAGGGGAAAAAAATAACACTTGAATTTTAAAACTCTATTGGGTTAAATAAGATATAAAATTGAAATTAGACTGAACACTGCAGTAAATGTAAATAAGGCTGGGTCTTAGAATAAGTCAGAAAATACACCCTCTAAGTACTGAAGAGCAGAAATGGCAGAGACTCACTAATAAGTGCCAGTGTGGAGGTGAACGGGGTTGTTCTGAAAGATGTGATATCCTGTAAAATTTTCATTCAAATATTTGAGGTCTGGAAAAAGTCATGGCCCTTGAAAAGAAAATTACTTAAACTAGTTTGAGAAGGTATTAAAGTAGCATTAAATATGTTCACCTCAGTGTTCAGAATTAACCTTAGGAGTGATTGCTTGAAGCCTTTAAGGAATGTACTTGTCAGGTCATTTAACTGTTCTGCAGCATTAACGTGTGTTTATCTGGGCTTTCCTGGTGGCTCAGAGGGTACAGCGTCTGCCTGCAGTGCAGGAGACCCAGGTTCAATCCCTGCATCAGGAAGATCCCCTAGAGAAGGAAATGGCAACCCACTCCAGTACTCTTGCCTGGAAAATTCCATGGACAGAGGAGCCTGGTAGGATGTAGTCCATGGGGTTGTGACACACACACACACACACACACACACACACAGAGCTTCTGAAAATGAACACCACTCTGTGGGCCCACCAGGGGCCCAAGAGCCTATGTCCTCCTTTTCTGTGACCACTGTTTCTTCCTTGTAGACAAAGGCTTCTGCCTCCTAGACCCTTCTCTGAGATCCACAGGGCAGGCTATATTAATTAGGGAAGTGAGGAAATGCAGAGACAAAGCAAAAGCAATCAAGAAACAATAGTACAGTGATAGAAACAGAGGTCTAGCTCCTCCTCAAGGATTATACACAGTGTTTTTGAGTTCTGCAGGAACTGAGGCCCCTACGCAGGTGGCGGATGGTAACTTCAGGCTGAGCACAAGACTCTTGGAGCGCCATGCTGTCAGAAGTCACACACCGTGCAGCCTTCACCCCGCGTTTTGCCCTAAAACCCTTCTGAGAACCATCTGGGAGCTCAGGTCTCTTGAGCATGAGCTACCTGCTCTCCTTGTTTGGCTCTTTCTCGGCTCCAAACTTTGATGTTTAGGTTTGTTTGGCTTCACTGTGTATCAGGCACACAAGCTGGCGTTTAGCAGTACTTCCAGCTCATACGGCACCCTTATCACGATATTAAAATTAATAAAAGATCTATAAACAATGTCACATATAAACCATTTTCAAAAACTCTTATTTTAGCAAATACAACCTAATTGAATATTAAGAAAAGTATTTACATCATAACCAAGTAGGTTTTATCCTGGAAATGTAAGAACTATACAAAATTAGCAAGGATGATCCCGAAGTACCATTTTAATAGTTTAAAGCAACAACAAATGCTATTCTCAATACAAGCTGAAAAGGCATTTGGTAAAATTCAACCATTGCTAATTAAAAAAAGAAATGAGGCTAGAAAACCTGCTGCTGCTATTGCTGCTAAGTCTCTTCAGTCGTGTCCGACTCTGTGCGACCCCAGAGACGGCAGCCCACTAGGCTTCCCCATCCCTGGGATTCTCCAGGCAAGAACACTGGAGTGGGTTGCCATTTCCTTCTCCAATGCATGAAAGTGAAAGTGAAATCACTCAGTCGTGTCCGACCCTCAGCAACCCCATACACCTGGACCTAGTCTAATATTTGTTTTATAAGAGGAGAAAACTACAATTTTCCCTATAGCTAGATATTTGAAAATCAAAGGTGTTTTTTTTTTCCTTTTTAAAGTTTGTAAGAACTTCTTGCCCAGCAAACCTGATTTCTGGGATAAAAATAGGTTTGAGATTGAACTCAAGTAGCATTCTTGCCCAATTATAACATGTCCATAGCCCTATTGGCCTTCAGAAGTGTTAAGTTAGTTGACTAGTCATATTTCTAAACAGTTTTCTTCAAATGAGAATTTCTAATTGTACTTAAAAGTACCCACTTCTGGTATCCCAGTCAAAATAACATTAGATGAAACATTCAATGGTTCAAGATTTACACTTGATTTAAGAGTACATTTCAAAATCATCTCACTTATAGGAATTTCAGGGCCCAGTCAGTCATGCTATTTCTAACTTAAAGATATGGGCGCTAGTGGTAAAGAATCCACCTGCTAACGCAGGAGACATAAGAGTCACAGGTTCAATCTCTGGGTCAGGAAGATCCCCAGAGAAGGAAATGGCAACCCACTCCAGTATTCCTGCTCGGAGAATCCCATGGACAGAGGAGCCTGGTGGGCTACAGTCCACGGGATCACAAAGAGTTAGAAATGACTGAAGTGACTTAGGCCATATGCAGTTCTATGTAACTAGTAATTCTGCTTCTCATCCTTACTTCTGGAGTGTTTTTGGGCCATGTTTGTTGTTCAGTGGCTAAGTTGTGTTTACCCTTTGTGACCCCATGGACTGCAGCAGGCCAGGCCCCTCTGTGCTCCACTATCTCCCAGAGTTTTCTCAGATTCATGTCCATTGAGTCAGTGATGCTGGGCCATATAACAGTCATCTTTAGCAGATTTTGAAAGATGGTTTCAGTATTAATGCAATAGCTCTTTAGTAGGAGTCTATCACTATATTCTATTTTATAAACCCAAGGGTATTATCTCAACTACGTAACAATCACTGGGTAGAGGGTNCATAACAGTCATCTTTAGCAGATTTTGAAAGATCGTTTCAGTATTAATGCAATAGCTCTTTAGTAGGAGTCTATCACTATATTCTGTTTTATAAACCCAAGGGTATTATCTCAACTACGTAACAATCACTGGGTAGAGGGTATAGACCAGCTAACACAGACAGCCACCCCATCAGAAAGGGTACCCAGCAATCTGTACTGATGCAAACGAGCTGAG
>SJYA01009248.1:0-15207 GCA_006410615.1 Neotragus moschatus
AGGGGAATTATGCTGAATGAAAAAAAGCTAGCCCTGAAAGGCTGCATATTGTATGATTTACAAAACATACAAAATTAAACTGACCAAGTTATGGAGATGGAAAACAGAGTAGCAGTTGCCAGGGTTTGGGGACATGGGGAATGTGATTATAAAAGGGTAAAAAATTAGGAAAACAGAGTAATATCAGTAGATTGTAGTACTGTCAATTTCCTGGTGGTGATCTTATACTATAGTTATGTAAGACATGAACACTGGTAGAACCTAAAAGGGTACACAAGGATGTTTATGAATTACTTCTTATGTATGATACCACCATTATCTCAAAGCAAAAAGTTCAATTTTTTTTTTAAAAAAAGGACAAATGAAGACTTTTTTTCAAGCAAACCAAATCTGATAGAATATAGAAACTAATATGAAAAGACATTTTCTCATTTTTAAGAGAGAGAATTAAGAATTAATTAATTAATTCTTAAAGAGAATTCTTAATTCTCTTTAAGAATTTAAATGCAAAATTTATATAACAGTGTATTTCACCAGATACCAATTTTATCTCTCAGCTACAAATCTACCTGTTATGACATATTGGAGCTGGACCCTGTCAAAATTTCTCCTTTGCTAACTGATCTAATGTTAGGCCTAATGTTATCAAAAGAAGGTGTTAGAGTGACTCTGCAAGGTGTCACTAGCAGGAAGGCACCTCTCTGTGTCCAGTCCTCTCCCATTTTTTATTCTGCACAGAGCCAAGCCCCAGCAGCCCTCCTGGACCACTTTAAGCCACATCTCAAACCACGAACGCCCCAAGCTGAAGTCAGATTTGCAGCATCTCTGGCTGTTATCCTCAGGCCACACTCCTCACCCAATAACGCACTTCTATAAGCAACTTCACTGGCCTCACGTAACCGTCTTCCCACCACACGGCCACTGCTGTACTAGCTCTGCCATGGTCTCAGGCAGCTGCCTCCCCACCGTCAGGCTGCTTTTAATATGCCAGCTCTGGATTAGGAATACTACTCCTGCAACAGTTAGATGATGTTACAGATCTCCTCTGGCCTAAATCAGATGGCAAGGCTCTTCACCACGCGAATGCTATATGCTTTGTGGCAGTCCTATCTTCTTCGAAGAGGTCTAACCTCAGCCTAGGGTTTGGAACTCTCCTAAGTCTTTAGTTCCTTCACTGTCCAATTCTCTAGGTACAGATCTACTTTTTTGTACTCACTAATTCTGAGTACCATGGGGTCCTTTTTAACCTCTTTTAGTAGTTAATAACATTTTACTAGTTAACAATTCTTTAATTTTCCCTGGTAAAATTAGTGGTATAGTTTCTGTCTAACTAGTCCTTGACTGATATATATGGTTTACACATACATAGATCTATCTCTCTCACAACACTCATACACATGTAAAACATAGGACAACAGCACAAAGGATAGGAGGGATGAACTGAATGCATTGATCCAAGGTTCTTATATTAAATGTGAAGTAGTATGTTATGTGAAGGTAGATTATAATAGGATGAAGAAACATAAACCTTTCAATATTGAAATGAAGTAGAGTTAATAAAGCAATAATGGTAATAAAACATAATCCTAAAATAACACTGAAATAATTTAAAAGAAGGAAACTAGAGAGGGGAAAAATAATAGAGAACAATTGGGACAAATAGAAAAAACAATTTGTTAAGATGGTGAACTTAAACTCAATCCTATCAGTAATCATATTAAACATAAATAGTCTAAATATTCCAGTGGAATGAGCCAGATTATTAGACTGGTCAATATCAAAGAACCAACTAATGCTGACTTCAAGAAACCCACTTGAGTTACAAAGGCAAAAACAGATTCAAGTAAAAGAATGTGAGTTTCAATTCCAGTACAGCAGAATGAACTCCTACTAGACTGATGCTCTGACAACTAAAACACTGAAGAACACACACAGACAAAATGGCCCTCAGGCACTGCAACAGTGAACAAAAGCCAGTTCTGGAAGAGAGACAAAAACTGAAGAATGACACTGGGTAGGTCTGATTTTCATCTTTTTTTTTCTTAATAGCATTTAGTCTAAGGAAAGGGGCAAACAGTTACCACAAAAAGTGGCTACAATTCCAAAAAACTGCAGTCTTGCTAGCCAAAATGAGGACAGAGTTCAGGGCAACGATGGTCCCTGACAAACAGAGAATACCAGAAAACAAACAGAGAGGGGAAACCCCAAATCCCATGTATAAACTTTGCCTGAATCAGTGGCTTATTCCAAAATCATCTGTATTGGAAAAAACTATAACTAAAGATAAAAGAACTGGACTGATATTTCAGTTGCCTTCCAAAAGGCACTTTACTGTTTTGAGTCAATCAGGGAAACCATTGAAACAAAACATCAACACTCTTCAAAGAAATTAACAGATTTTAGTCTCCAAAACACATATGCTCAATTGTCAGATTATAATCTAAAAGTACTTAACATATGAACACTCAGGAAAATGTCAATCACAATAAACAATGTATAGCAACCCCAAGACAACCCTGATGTTGGGAATTAGCAGACAACTCTCTAAAAGTAGTTGTTATAATTATTCATAGTGATCTAAGGTAAAATATGTCTTAATTAAAAGATAAGGAAATCTTAGCAGAGAAACAGAAACTAAGAAAGGATGAAAGAAAGAATATTCTAGAACTGAAATGTTTGCTGGATAAAGGTGAATAAAAGAATATAACACACTGTTTTGATTATTGTAGCTCTGAAATACTATCTGACATCTAAAAGGGTTATACCTCCAGCTTTGTTCCTTTTTCCTTAGGATTGCTCTGGTAAGCCTGAGTCTTTTGTAGTTCCATATAAATTTTAGGATTATTTCTTCTAGTTCTGTGAAAAATGTCATGGGTAATTTGATAAGTATCACATTAAATCTGTAGATTGCTTGCGTGGTATGGCTATTTTAACTATATTAATTCTACCAATTCAAGATCTTGGAGACAGATTAAAATAAATGATTCAATCTAAGTACAGAGAAAAAAAGGAGGAAACATGAAGTCCCTCAGAGGTATGTAGGACAATATCAACAAGATATATGTAAACTGAGTCCAATAAAGAGAGAGAGGAAAAGGTGCATAAAAAGTATTTGAAGACAATGGTTGAAAATGTCCCAAATTTGGTAAAAGACATAAATTCACTGATTCAAGTAGCTCAGCAAACTCCAAGATAAATACAAAGAATATTATACCAAGGCACATCACAGTTAAATTGCTAAAAGCCAAGATCAAAAGAAATTCTTCAAAGAAGTCAGAGAAAAATGATATATTACACACATGTGGAGAATGATGAAAATTTCACTGACTTCTTATGAGAATCTATGGAGATCTGAAGACAGTCAAATACTTTCAAGAAGCTCAAAAAAATAAAAACTGTCAATCCAGAATTCAACTGCCATTGTGTAGATAATTCAGTTTGGAGTCTTATGTTGCAATCTTCTTCATCTTCATGACTGGTTGGTTCACCTTTTTGCCTGAAGGCCTCAAGGATTTTTCCAGTAGATTTAAAGTCTGAAAAAGCTTTTGAAAAAAATGTCCCATTACCAATAAAAAAAATTCTTGAGAAAAGAGGAATTAATAGTATGATAGGCAGCACCTAGGATGGTCCCCGGTGGTCCCCACTCCTCGGCATGCAGACCTTGTGTAACGGTCTCCCCTTGAGTGCCACAGCAACAGTGATGCGATGCCACTTCCATGATTAGACTAGAAAGGGGCAAGGGCTCCTCTCTCATGTAGCCTCGCGTGCTCTTCTGCTTGCTCACTCTGATCGAAGTCAGCTGCCATGTTGTGAGCTACATAATAGAGGCTAAGTGGCGATTAACTAAGGGAGTTCTCTGGCCAACAGCCAGTTAGGAACTGACGCCCACAATCTAACAACCTACAAGGAATTGGTTGAATCCTGCCAACAACCATATGAGTGAACACAGATAGAGGATCTTTCCTCAGTTGAGTTTTCGGGTAAGTCAGCAGCCCTGGGCAACAAACTTGATTAGAGCCTTGAAAGAGACACTGAAACAAAGGGATCCAGCTAAGCCAAGCCCAGATTCTGGACCTTCAAAAAATACAAGAGAATAAGTGTTTATTCTTTTAAGTACTCCCACATTTTAAGCAACTACATTTTGAGATAATCTGTTGAGCAGCAATAGATTATTAACACAAATGGATATTTACTTAACACATAAGAATTGCGTTAACTGTAAGGCCAGCATCTTTCTTAGTGGAGAAAACCTGGAGGTATTCCCACTAAGGTCTGAAAGAAGATAAGGATGCCTACTACCTCAAATACAATTTTACACAGCTTTGGAGAAGGAATAGTCAATGCAATCAGAAAAGAGAAAATAAAGATTTGGAAAAGAAGAAATAACACTGTATTTTCACACATGAGAGTAGAGTATACCTGGAAAATTCTGGAGAATCAATGATAAAACTAAAACAATAGAAGATTTCAGGAAGGAGCAAGATATAAAGTTAATATGCAAAAAACCATAGTGCTCCTATAACAAAAGTCACCCAGTTAGAAGATAGATAAGAAAAATCATTTACACAGCGAAAAAATTAAACATTTAGGAAAAAACTATTAGAAATGTTCAAAACCTATATGGAGAAAAATATAAAGTTATCTATTAAGGATAGAAAAGTAGGACTAAAAATGTTAATACATTTCTGTTCTTAGAAATATATACTAAAGTAGTTAGGGTGAAAAACCACACTTCAGAAAAAATAAATAAATACACATATAATGTATATAAAGAGAATGAAAACAAAAACTTGGGCAAAACTAGGGCAGAACATCACTGAAGATATGTGGGAATGCAAACTAGTATTACCACTACGGAGAACAGTGTGGAGATTCCTTGAAAAACTGGAAATAGAACTGCCTTATGACCCAGCAATCCCACTGCTGGGCATACACACCAAGGAAACCAGAATTGAAAGAGACATGTGTACCCCAATGTTCATCATAGCATTGTTCATAATAGCCAGGACATGGAAGCAACCTAGATGTCCATCAGCAGATGAATGGATAAGAAAGCTGTGGTACATATACACAATGGAGTATTACTCAGCCATTAAAAAGAATACATTTGAATCAATTCTAATGAGGTGGATGAAACTAGATCAATTATATAGAGTGAAGTAAGCCAGAAAGAAAAACACCAATACAGTATACTAACGTATATATATATATGGAATTTAGAAACATGGTAATGATAACCCTGTATGCGAGACAGCAAAAGAGACACAGATGTATAGAACAGTCTTTTGGACTCTGAGGGAGAGGGAGAGGGTGGGATGATTTGGGAGAATGGCATTGAAACATGTAAAATATATGAAACGAATTGCCAGTCCAGGTTCAATTCAGGATACAGGATGCTTGGGGCTGGTGCACTGGGATGACCCAGAGGGACGGTACAGAGAGGGAGGTGGAGGGGGGTTCAGGATTGGGAACACGTGTACATCTGTGGTGGATTCATGTTGATGTATGGCAAAACCAATACAATATTGTAAAGTAATTAGCCTCCAATTAAAATAAATTTAAATTAAAAAATAAATAAAGTGAACCTAGTCCAGAAGAAACAATCAAAGACAAGACATCTTAAAAAAAACATCTTGAGGGGAAATTGGGATAATTTAAATACGAAATGTATGTTAAATGATATTATTGAATTAATACTACTTTTCTTAGACCTAAAAATAATAAAATTATGTGCAATAATGTCTTTATTCTTAGATACATAGGGGCTTCCTAGGTGGCACTAGTGGTAAAGAATCCATCTTCCAATGCAGGAGACACAGGAGACGTGGGTTCGATCCCTAGTCAGGGAAGACTCCTTGGAGTAGGAAATAGCAACCTACTCCACCCAGCATTCTCTGCCTGAAAAATTCCGAGGACAGAGGAGCCTGGTGGGCTACAAGCCATGGGGCCACAGAGAGTCGAACACAACTGAGTGTGTGTACACATACACATACACACACACTATATGTGTGCAATTTGTGTGTAAGAGAGAGAGGGCAAAAGGAAAGGAAAGGAGGGAAAGAGGGGGAGTAAAGAGAGAGTAGAAGGGGGAAAGAGAGGAAGGAAATAAAGCAAAATATTAACTGGTAACATTTAGATGAAGCCTGTACAGTTGGTCCTTGAACAAGAGGGTTTAAAGTGCACAGGTCCAATTACATTCTGATTTTTTCCAACAAATTTCTACTAAGTATTACACCATCCAAGGTTGTGTGAGTCCACAGATTGGAACTGTGGATATGGATGTTAGGGAAATTAAAAAGTCTTGTTTAGGCTTCAGAGACAAAGCAGAGCAGGCCTCAGACCTTGCTACTAACCTGCCTGGACACTGCCCTGACTGTGAGTGACTGCCTTCTGTAAATGCAAGACTGGCAGCATCATAGATAAGACAGGGGATGAATCTTGAGACTGTTGAGCCTCTGGAGGGGAGCTGGCCAACCAAGCCCCAGGTTTAAAAACATTCCAAGTTTTACGCGTTAACATGAAATCAGAGCTGCTATTTGCTCACAGATTGATGACTGCCTCCTGGGATTGTAAGTGGGAACCCGAACTGCGATCTCTAAAGTCTAACCCACTGAGCAGACACGCTGCCTGGGACATTTTCCCAGTTGAGACCCCCAATGTGCTGTGTCAAGGCACTTTCCACTGCTGTTAGAGTCTGGATGTTGGTGAGAATTCAACTTGGTGCTGTAGCCTCTGCTGTTTCTATTCTCTTTCCTTTCAATGTTAGTATACTGAAACTAAGATAATTCTCTAATAAATATTGGTTATTATTTATTTGTATAGAACGAGTATATGTATGGATGTGAGAGTTGGACTATAAAGAAATCTGAGGGCCAAAGAATTGATGCTTTTGAACTGTGGGGTTGGAGAAGACTCGTGAGAGTCCCTTGGACTGAAAGGAGATCCAGCCAGTCCATTCTGAAGGAGATCAATGCTGAAGGACTGATGTTGAAGCTGAAACTCCAATATTTTGGCCACCTGATGCAAAGCACTGACTCATTTGAAAAGACTCTGATGCTAGGAAAGATTGAGAGTGGGAGAGGGGGACAACAGAGGATGAGATGGTTGGTTGGCATCACCAACTCGATCGACATGAGTTTGGGTAAACTCCGGGAGTTGGTGATGGACAGGGAGGCCTGGAGTGCTGCGTCCATGGGGTCACAAAGAGTATGACATGACTGAACAACTGAACTGAATTGATAGAACAAGTGGCTTATTTTGTTAATAAATCCTTTGAACTTGAGACAAAAGTGAAAACTTTTGGCAAAACAATGGAGGACTATAAAGTTACACCTGGATTTTCAACTATCAGAGGGTGGCACCTCTAACCTCCACATTAGGTCAACTGTATGGATGTTCATTGTACTGTGCTTCCAACTTTTTTGTTGGTCAGAAATTTTTCAAAAATAAAAGGTTGGGTAAAATGACAGAGACTTCTGGCTTATAGATGAAGGGGTAAAATTAGCTCTCTCTAATTTACTTCCTGAAAATCATGCCAAATAATAAAAAGAACAAGAAAAGGTGATGCAAATTCCTCCCTTGACAAAATTAGGAAGCAGGTAGAAAGAAAGGGAAATACAAGATATGGAAATTTCTTATCTTCCTTAGTCAAAAGATAAAGTCGATATACTAAAAACAAAGGTGTAAATGCATTTTTAAAAGATACAGCATTTAGTATCATGGAGGTAATCATCAAAAGAACTAAAACAAATGCACGATGTAGGGAAAGAGGCTTTTACTCTATATTTTAAATCTTTTATACCATCAGGCTGTTTATATCAATAGCATATGTAGTAGTAGTAACAATACTAACAATCACATGCTAAGTTGCTTCAGCTGTGTCCCACTCTGCTACCCCACGGACTATAGCCCTCCAGGCTCCTCTGTCCATGGAATTTTCTAGACAGGCAGGAATATTGAAGTGGGTTGCAATTTCCTTCTCCAGGGGATCTTCCTGACCCAGATATCAAACCCACACCTCTTATGTCTCCTGCATTGGCAGGTGGGTTCTTTATCATTAGTGCCAACTGGGAAGCCCAATACTCCCAATTCCATGGACTATCCAGAAAGATTCTGTGACCAAGATGCTGCAAGGAAAAAAATCTTTCATCATCTTTACTACCCTGAAGTAAGATATTTAAAACATAAATGTAAATGTTAAGATATTTTAAAATACTATTGGGTTTAGCAGAACCACAGGTCTACCTACATGAGCACTATGATCATAATACCAAAAAATAATAAATTAATACATTAAAATATTCCCTATCATTTAAAATAACTTAAAATTATGTTCATTCTTGGTTTTTAAAAAAAAAAATTGAATAAACAGACTCACAGTTCCACAAGGTTTGGAAGCTTCTGAGCAAGGTTTTCTGGCTGAAAATTAAAAACTCAGAATTAAATTTTATTTTTGAAAAATGTATAAACATTTCTAAACAGCTTAAATACCAAGTACTACCTTTTGAAGGGCTGTAAATTTTGACAAAATGTGAAAATAATCCATGAGCAGGTCTGGGTTTATGCTTACATAGATCAAACTACAATTCAAATGTATACATCTGAACACTTAAAATCCATATCCCTTGGAGAAACCAGATCTCATATTCCATGGTCACAGAAGAAATAAAAATGTTTTAATAGACACAGATAGAGGGAATAGCACCATACGACGCTAGGGCCAGCAGGGGGAGGGATGCAGCTGCAAAGCCAAGGAACGCCACCCTAACCCGCCCCTGGGAGCTCAGATAAAGGAACAGACGCTTCCTCAAAGCCGCAAGAAGGAACCAACCCACCCAACACAGTGGTTTTGAACTTCTGCCCTCCACAACTGTGAGACAGCAAACTTCTGCTATTTTAAGCTACCTAGCCTGTGTAATTCGTGACAGTAGCCCTAAATATAATAACATCAACCCCTTGTCAAACCAAAATCCCAAACTACTCCTGAGGAGAAAGGAACTGACATAGCAGAGGGCCAGACACCAAGATATAACTAAACTCAGAATAAACAGAGTAAGCTGGAACTCAGGTGGCCTAAGGGAGGTCACATCTGCACCAGGTTCTAAGTTCTGAGTAGGAGCGTGATGTGACAGAGACAGGAAGCAGGCCACAGGGAGGAGGGGAAGAGAGATGGGGCTAGGCCCTGGGTAGAAGGAAAAGCCTCCTGTAAGTAACTGTAAGTCAGCCTGCGTCTGTCTCTCTCTCTCTCTCTCACACACACAGACAGGAGTTGTTAAGACTGAAAGAGCACACTGAGTCAGGAGTACCATTTTTTTTTTATTCTACACTAAAACATACTGTAGAATTAAACTAGATATCAGTAACAAAGAATTAGGAATGGTTTTTTAAAAGAAATTATGACTTGAGGCTTGAAAGACATAACTATCAGAGGTTGTCATGGAGTAGGGAGGAGGAGTGTTCTGGTTAGCTTTCTAGGCACATGAATCAACATGTGAAAAGACAAAAGAGAGACAGGTGTGTTTAAGAAATCAACAAACACAATTTGTTCTACTGTAACTGCCCGGCAGCACTCATGACAAAATCTTACATTTCAAAAGCACTTATAAAAATAATTGTCTCAGTAGAAAAATAAAAGTTCAGGGGACTGTAAATTTTTATAACAAGTAATTTTTCTTACAGGAGCTTAGAAACAGTGATTATCATTAGGAAAAGGATAGTGCTGTTATTCTCCATCTACTTTTGTATCATCTGAATCTTTAATAATGAGCATATATGTCTTTTAAAATTAAAAAAATTAAAATTAAATTTTAAAATGTACTATATAAATTGTTACACAATTGAGGAATCAATCACATTATATGTAACTTAGGTTCTAAACACTCAATAAGAGAAATGCCATTAGTTTGGTATTTCTGGTATATCTGGGCCACAGAGAATAAAGGTATATAATTTTGAAGAGAGTACCAAGGAAGAGTTCATTAGGGTCTTATATTTTATACTGAGGAAAAACTATTTTTTTAAAAATCTTGAACACAATGGTTTATTTTAATCAAGGAGACAAAGTTACTACTTTCATATTGGTATACTGATGTATTTACTTAGCAACAGTATCCCAAGCTACTTACATATATAACAGCCCTCACACTTTCATAATAACCAAATAGCACTGAATCTGAATACTGTTTTGAAGTCAGTGAAACATTTATTAAGTGTCCACTTTTGATAAAACCACTTTTAGTTTTCAAATGCCGAAGCTGTGACCAAGATGCTGCAAGGAATTCCTTTTCCCCTATGTTTTGACATCAATATCTGCAATGAGGTCATTCATGCCAAGTCTTTCCTTGAGCACTGAGGAAAGTGCTTTTCTTGGATATAAGTTTCCAAAATGTTTCTTTTAGTACTGGAATCTCCCCCAGTAAGAGGAATATACACCTCCACCTGTGGGGATACTTACAAGACATCCCAGGCAAACTAAAGCACTGAGAGGGTGGGAGAGGAGAGGTAAGAAGCTTTCTGGCTGTTCCTCTTAAAAACGAAAGGCTTGTCTGGAAAAGAAGTGCTATTAGACCTCAACTA
The DNA here is from genome assembly GCA_006410615.1 of Neotragus moschatus. Classification (NCBI taxonomy): domain Eukaryota; kingdom Metazoa; phylum Chordata; class Mammalia; order Artiodactyla; family Bovidae; genus Neotragus; species Neotragus moschatus. The sequence goes on from SJYA01009248.1 coordinate 10,576, forward strand.
GATTGATCTGCTATAATATCAATACCATATCTGGTTAATTACAGGACCCATGGTCGTTCTTTACAGATACCTTCTTGGCTCTTACCAGACAGTATTGCAATTTTTCCATGACCAACTAGTTACCTCTGTGAGTTATTTACCTACACACACAATTAAGCACTGCATAATGTTTTTGGTGTCATTATTGCATCACTATATTTTTACTAGTAAGTACATTGTGTTTTAATTTAAAAATAAGCACACCAACCTTGAGAAAATTGGCAGCTCATTAGGAAGCTGGGTTCAAAAAAAAAAAAAAAGGCAAAAAGCCTGGTAAAGTATCAGCCTGCTGCATAGGCTGTGGCTGACATCTACTGGTGTTCTAAAATATCATTCTCTGCTTCCTAGTGGTACATTTTAGCAATGAAACTAAATAATACGAGAAATGCTGTATATTTTAATTTTCCTATTTCCATAGTTTATGAAAAGTAGGTAAGAGACTGGATCACTATATATTATCATCAACATTGTTGTTACTCTTGTGAGTAACTAAGGAGCTTCCCAGATGACTCAGATAGTAAAGAATCCGCCTGTAATGCTGGAGACCCAGGTTTGATCCCTGGGTCAGAAAAATCACCTGGAGAAGGGAATGACAACCCACTCCAGTGGGAATTCTTGCCTGGGAAATCCCATGGACAGAGGAGCCTGGTGGGCCCCAGTCCCTGAGTCTTAAAGAGTCGGACACAACTAAGCGCCTAACACACGGAGCAGCTAAGCTCTAATGCTGGGTTACAGAGGCCACAAAAAAAGACTCAGGCTACTAAGTTTTAAATGCTTTCCAATTGTAAAATCCTGATAGATAAAGAGTAATGATCTTAAAGTGCCCTGCAAAACTATTATTACTATTATTTCCTTCTTTTTCACAAATTTAACATACAAAAGTTTTAATAAACAATCTGTACCCAAATTCCTTAAGTATGAATACTTCCTTCTAAACTAATTGAAAATTGTTTTATAAATCAAACCGAAATTCCCATCATTAAATCTCATATTATCACTTAATAATTTTTTTCTTTACAAATAATGTAAAAGTAAACTTCAGTAAACATAGTATAAAATTCACTTCAAATCTTGACTCAATGATGCTTTACCATGTACTTTTATGGAAAACTTACAACCTCCTTAAATGGGAATACTTTAAAATTGTGTACTTGGAACAAATACTTCAAATATGTTGCAAACACACATTCAATTGCATTCTCTTATAGTCACTGTGTACCACTTACTTTCCTTTCTCCTTCTGGGCAACAGGTAGGATTGCACTTAAGCTCAACATGGTTAAGTAACTTGCTTTGGTCAATGGAATTATGTCAAAGTAGAGACCTTAGAGACTTTGCACATGAGAGGTCCACCGTGACCTTTACCAGCTTTCATTCCTGAGTAAAGATACCATGAACCAAACTCCCCAAGAGATCTGCGAGAGTAGTGCAGTATGAAAAAAAAAAAAAAAAAAAATCAATGAATCACTAGGATTCAGGGGTCAGCAAAATATGCTCCATCCTACCTCTAACAACACATTTCAAAGAAGTCCTGAATTAAATGCATAGTTTTTATAGCAGTTATAAAAGGTAGAATAAAGTCAGACCTCTACTTCAAACCATATACCAAAGTTAACTAAAAATGGATCTGTTGCTGCTGCTGCTGCTGCTAAGTTGCTTCAGTCATGTCCGACTCTGTGCGACCCCACAGATGGCAGCCCACCAGGCTGCCCCGTCCCTGGGATTCTCCAGGCAAGAACACTGGAGTGGGTTGCCATTTCCTTCTCCAATGCATGAAAGAGAAAAGTGAAAGTGAAGACGCTCAGTCGCGCCCGACTCTTAGTGACCCCGTGGACTGCAGTCTACCAGGCTCTTCCATCCATGGGATTTTCCAGGCAAGAGTACTGGAGTGGGGTGCCATTGCCTTCTCCCAAAAATGGATCTATCAATGACTTATACCTAAGTGCTAAAACAATAAAATTCATGGAAGAACCATGAGTAAATCTTCATGATCATGGGCCAAAAGCAGGAGCACCAATAGAAAAAACAGATCAGCCAGACTTCATCAAAATTAAAAATTTTCTGCATAAGAGAACATTACAACAAACTGAAAGGCAATATATAAAATGGGAGAAAATATCTGCAAATCATATATCTGATAAGTGTCTAGAACACTCACAACTCAACCATACACACACACACACAAATCCCTTGAAAAATGGGCAACGGATTTGAGAAGACATTCTTTAAAGACGACATGCAACCTGCCAATAAACACCTGAAGACACCCAACTTCATTAGCATTAAAGTGAAGTGGCTCAGTCGTGTCCAACTCTTTGGGACCCCATAGACTGCAGTCTACCAGGCCCCTCCGTCCATGGGATTCTCCAGGCAAGAGTACTGGAGTGGATTGCCATTTCCTTCTCTAGGGGATCTTCCCAACCCACGGATCAGACCTGGGTTTCCCACATTGCAGGCAGATGCTTTACCATCTAAGCCACCACCATCTCATTAGGGAAATGCAAATCAAAACCACAATGAGGTACTACTTCAAAACCACCACGATGGCCATAATTTGTTTAAAATGTAAACTTAACAACTATTGATGAGGAACTGAGAAACAAACCCTTGTACACTGATGGCAGTAATGTAAAATGGTTCACCACTATAGAAAAGTTTGGCTGTTCCTCAAAAAGTTAAACATAGAATTGCCATAAGATTTCATATTTCTACTCCTATATATACCCAAAATAATTAAAAACAGGTACTTAAACATTTACATGTATACCCATGTTCAGAGCAGCAGTGTTCATGATAGCTATAAGGTGGTAACAGCCCAAATGTCCATCAATGGACGAACAGATAAACAAACTGTGGTATATACACACTGTGGCTGCTACTGCTAAGTCGCTTCAGTCATGTCTGACTCTGTGCGACCCCACAGACGGCAATCCACCAGGCTCCCTCGTCCCTGGGATTCTCCAGGCAAGAACACTGGAGTGGGTCGCCATTTCCTTCTCCAATGCATGAAAGTGAAAGTGAAGACATTCAGTCGTGTCCAACTCTTCGTGACCCCATGGATTGCAGCCCACAAGGCTCCTCTGTCCATGGGATTTTCTAGGCATGAGTACTGGAGTGGGGTGCCATTGCCTTCTCCACACACTGTGGAATCTTTATTAAATCATAAGGAATGAAGGAATGATACACGCTACCACCTGGATGAAACTTGAGAACATTTTGCTAAGTGAAAAGAAGTCAGACACAGAGGTGATATGCTGAATTATCCCAATATATGAAATATCCAAAATAGGTAAATCCAGAAAGAGAGAACACAGACTGGCAGCTCCAGGCCTGGGGTGTAGGGGTAGTAGGAAGAGACTGCTTAATAGGTAAGGGGCTTTGCTTTTGAATGATGGTATGTTTGGAACTAAACAAAGGTGGTGTTGTGCAACACTGAGTATATTCTGAATGCTACTGATTTTTCACTTTAAAATGGTTAATTTTTCATGAAGTGAATTTCACTTCAATAAATTATTTTTAATTTTAATAGAGTTACTTCATTCAAAAACCACCACAACATACTCAACAAGCTTTCTAGTTGGATCAATAATTTGGTATCACTTTTTCTGGGCAAGCATACAGCATGAGTTAAATACCATGGGGTTATATGAGAACAACCAAAGAAAACCTCTTAACTACTAGGAATATTAGTTCATTCCTCCTCCAGTATTTCTCCTCCTTTTATGTATGTTATAGAGCAAGATCTCTCAACAGTAAAGTCAGAAGCCCTGGCAGGCTAATGGGAACAGACACCGATGAGCAGCCCCACCTTTCCTCATCCACAATAGCAGAAATGCCCATCACAGCCCTACTAGCCATTTGCCCCACAATGTCCCTTAACATTTACCCTCTTATCTCTTGGCTCACTTCCATTAACTACTCAGTTTCTTCTCTTAAAATTTCTCTTGAAATAAATGTTAAGCAGACCAAAAAAGCATGAGCCTTGTCTTAAACACTTGTCATATTTCCTTGATGTTTTCTGGAGACAGAAAACCACAGCAGATTCTCAATACCTGAATCTACTGTCATCAAAATCTCTGACTGTTAAGTTCATTTCTTCTGCAATAAGTACCACAACAAAATGTTATTAACTATGGTTTTCATGTGAATAATCCTAGAAAGCCTGAGACACATATTGGGGGGAGAGGAGAGGAGGTGCTAAGGAGAGGGAGAAGGGGCAATAAGAAATGCTTTTAAGAGCATTAATAGCTCACTAACCCCTCTCAACCACTCCTAACAAGAGCTGTGCAATCAGTTAGGTCAAGGACCACTATAAGTTACCACTGACATCCTGTTTCCCAGCAAAAATGTAATGAGACTATAATGTGCAAATAATGGGCACTCTATTCATAAGCAATATAAAAAGATCATCCCAAACATACCTCAGTGTTTTATGAGAAAATGCAAATTTTGATTACCCAGATACAAATGGAGAAGGAAATAGCAACCCACTCGTGTTCTTGCCTGGAGAGTCCCAGGGACAGGGGAGCGTGGTAGGCTGCAGTCTATGGGGTCGCACAGAGTCGGACACGACTGAAGCAACTTAGCAGCAGCA
>SJYA01009249.1:0-14831 GCA_006410615.1 Neotragus moschatus
GGTGGGGGGGGGTGGGAGGCAGGTCCCGCCTGGAGGCTTGCTCCCCAGCGACACTTCCTGGATGTCGGGAGAGCCTGCAGGGGACCTGCAGGGGTGGAGAGGCCTCCTGATGTTGGCAGCTAGTTCCATCAGACGCCGGGAGTGACTGGCTGGTCAGAGCCGCCCAGGCCACCCTGCCCCTCTGCCAGAGCCTGGTCCTGGCTGGGGTGACCAGTGCCACTCCAGGAGAGACTGGCTTCTGGGAATTCTTCTGTTGCTAAGAGGGACAGTGGCCTTCCGCGGCCGCTCCTTCCATCTGGGCCGAAGGAGGTGGGCACTGCAGATGTGATGCTGTTAGCCCAGGCCTGGCACCTCCAGACGCCCAACCGCCGCGAGACTGCAGCCCCCACAATGCCCCGCGGCCCGCGCCGGGATTGGCTGGACTCCGAGCTGCCGCCAGCGCCTGCATCCTTGACTGACCCAGACTCTCAGCCCTGAGTCCTCCACGAGGGAAGCGCGCTCTCTGAGCGGCAGGCCGACCTCAGAGACGAGGGGAGAGAGTCCCCACGGGAACTCCTACCTGAGTATCATGCTAATGCCTGTTTCTCCCCGTGGACAGAGGAGGCTGGATAGAGGAGGTTCCCCCACCCGCAGAGTCTACCAGGGCGGGGCAGTGGGAAGGCTGCTGCCGGCCCTCGCATTCAGATGGTGGTGAAGGGCAGGTGGTGCTCTGGACGCACCAGGCTGTGCTTCAGGGACGGTCCGTGGCAACCATCTCCACGGCTACTGCAAAGATGTCCTCCGCTGTGGGGTTGCAGAGAGCTTCACAAATTTGATGGCATCTCAGTTTTCTCCTGAGGTAGTCCGCCAATAAACAACTTGCACCAGAATCCCCTACTCAGGCTCTGTTTATAGGAGAGAGAGGAGGATGGAAGGGGTGCAGGGGGATTTGCTAATCAAAGTAATCTGAAGGAAACTGGCAGATGTCCCTGTTACTCTGGAGAATAAAAGTCCTCTTAGGCTCCTCCTGCCCGCCACCTGCTGCTCTCAACTCGGAGCGGCTCATTCTCTCTTCCACCCTCTCCTCCTCACCCCTGCCCTTCCAGGTTCCAAGAGGCTCCAAATGACCCTTCCTATTTCATGGAGCAGTCAGGATGGGGGGTGTTGTGGTCCGATTGCGGGCTGGAAAATAATTTCCAGACACAAGACAGATGAGAGAGAAATAAAGTTTATTAGAGTGGGAGACACTGTTCAAACAATGGGTTGGCTCAAGGGTGAGCCAACAGCTGAACGGGGGTCCTTGGTCCATTTTTATACCCAGAGTGCNTTGTGGTCCGATTGCGGGCTGGAAAATAATTTCCAGACACAAGACAGATGAGAGAGAAATAAAGTTTATTAGAGTGGGAGACACTGTTCAAACAATGGGTTGGCTCAAGGGTGAGCCAACAGCTGAACGGGGGTCCTTGGTCCATTTTTATACCCAGAGTGCAAGGAGTGGGCTAGGGGTCTTGCCAGTCATTTGCTGACTGGATGAGGCACGTATACTGGGTGAAGGAAGAGTCAGGCAAATACGTTCTCCTTACGGGGGGGGGCGGGGGCGGGGGGCACACAGGTTACACTGCTCAGGAGGACCGGAAACTCCTTACTGGCTACAACATGGGGGAGGGAAGGACTAAAAGGGTCTTTTCCCGTTCCTGCGCTCCGAGATCCTCCTTGAGTTTCGTTATTGTTATTATTACTTTTTCTGTTCTTTCCTCCTTGGGACACCGCAGGGGGTGCCCCAGTTCCAGAGCCCACACTCCGCTTGGGGCGCACTTTGGCAGATCAGTGTCAGCACTTCTCTGCTCACCGCGTCCATCACACCCGTGGCCCGGCTAGACAGGCGTGAACACGACGCTCCGGCACGTCGCGTGTCTCCTGAGCGCTGCGGCCCGTTTCCTGTCCTCCTGCTGGCACGGCCCTGGCCGCTCTCCTCCGGTCCGCTCTGCTCCCTCACGCTCTCCGAGCTGGGCCCTCGGCCTCCTTCTCCCGCCTCAGGGGCCTCGCACGAATTTCCTCCTCCACCGCCTCCTCCTGAGAGGAGCGTCCCCCAGGTCCAGCTTCTCTCCCGCATCGCGACGTCGTCGTCTTCCTCAGCGCCGAGGACGCTCAGTCACAGCCGCGTTCGTTGCCTTTTCACCGCGAACCTGAGGCGGCTCCGCCCGCCCGGCGCAGCCTCCTTGGTGTCCTGGCCCCCTCGCTCAGCCATCCCGCCGCGCGCTGTCTGAACTCGGACGCCGCGCCTCGTGCTCCCGGTCCGGCGGGAGGCGCCGCGAGACTACAGCCCCCACAATGCCCCGCGGCCCGCGCCGGGATTGGCTGGACTCCGAGCGGCCGCCAATAGGAAGAGGCTTTGTTGGCAGGTGCCGCCGGTCCCGTAAGCGCCGGCGCGCCTGAGCCGCCTCCCGCCATGGGCAGCGCCGAGAGCCGCGAGGGCCGCAGGGCGTCTTTCGGGATGGACGAGGAGGAGCGGGTCCGGGTGCTGCAGGGCATCCGGGTGAGCGGGCGGCCGGAGGGAGGGCGTTTGGAGGCCTGGCGTCTCTCGGCCGCGAGGGGGACGGCGCCTCCGGCCTGGCCGCCTCCGGGTGACGGGAGGGGCGGAGACGGGGGCGGGGCTTCGTTGCCCGGACTGTCGCCCCGGATCCGCGTCCTCGCCGCCTTCGGACGACGATGCCCGCAAGGGGCGAGGAGCTGCACCGCCTGAGTTCCGGCGCTGGGCTGCGACCTGACTGACCGCCTCCCGTGCCAGCCCCTCCCGACGCCCCCGCCCGTCCCAACCCCCGCCCCCGTTCGCTGGCCTCAAGGCCTCCCCGTCCGTCGAGGTGCGGCCTGCTCCGCTCGCCTCCCCCGCACGCGGCTGTGTTCGCGCCTCCAGTTTCCCTCAGATGCGCTCCTTAGTTCTCCTGGTTGAGGTCTCACCTCAGCGTCCTTCCGTGACGAGGCCTGAAGCGTCTGCTCACGCCCGCGGCCGCACACGGGTTTTCGTCGTGGCTCTCACCACGGTTTAAAACTTAGGTGCAGGCTTTAGTTCTTGATTCTGCTTCCTGCCGCAGTGTCTCCGCCTTGAGGCCAAAGCTCTTGTCCGACCACAGCCTCCTCAGGCTCCCGTTTGCGTCCCCAGCCCGGGCCGTGGGCTGTGGTACACCCTCTGCGGGTATCCTGACAGTTAATTCTCCGTGGCCCTCGGAGAAGTCGGCTTCTGTTGGCCCATTTTGTGGCTGGAGGACAGCTGGGGCGCTGAGGCTTGAACCACTTCTCACGTCAGGCTAGCAAGCTGGCGCAGAGCGAGGCCGGCTCCAGGAGCCCCCTTCCTCCTGCACCTGAGCCTCGCATGTCGAGGGTGCTTTTAGACCGGTGCTGAGTGATTAAATGGAGAACCCGGTGAAGCAGGCACCGAGTGTCCACGGAAGGCACCCAGCCGGGCCTTGGTGAATTCACTAACTAGGGAGGTGGCTCAGAAAAGGAAGTCAGGTGCTCTGACTTCTCCAGAGATGCTCATTACCTGTGTGACCCGGAGTGAACAGCTTTATCTTTTGAGTCTCAGCCACTACATCTCTCCCTCTCTTTTTTTTCTTTTAAAGACGCTGTGATAATCGTAGATGCTGCCCAGGATAAGATGATATGTGTGCATATGTTTAGAAAAAGTACAGTGTTTTGTGCGGTCCTCTATTCTCTGCCTAGCCTACTTAGTGTTTTTGGTGCTTACCAGGTGTTATCCAGTTTGACCTGACTTGAGGCAAAGACAAAATGGGGAGAAGACGGCTCAGCTCCTGTAGGAAGGTGAAAGGCAGACCTGAGTCAGAATTTAGAAAGATGCTCCAGGCTCTGTCTGGGCACTCGCCCACTGCTGTTACCTGGTTTGGGGGTTGTTGGAAAGTCTGGCCAGTCGGGGGCTTCCGAGGGAGCGCCTTTAAGTTGGTAGAGGAGCTCCGTCTCTTTGGGCTTCATGACGGATGGGCACACGTTAACTCTAGTTCTTTTAGCAGTTCTGCAAAGCATAAATTTTACCTGAAACTGGAGAATCAGGCTTAGAGAGGTTAGGGAACTTCTTCAAAGTGTTACTTCTGGGACTTTAACCCAGATTTTTCCAGGACAAGCAATTTCTCACAACTCCAAGCTCCAACCCACGTACATGCCCAGTGATATATAAGGCACTGTGAAAATTGTGACAGCCTCTTGCTGCCTAGGCATGGCACTAGTACCTTGCTTACTTCTACCAGAAACTGTTTCAGCTGGAGGGAGCTTTGGGCACACTCACCAGAGAATGGCCTGTGCAAAGGCGTACGGGTGGCTGCTGGCCCCGAGCCGTGAGAGCCCTTTCTTTCCTCTCTCCCTCCCTCTGTTCTTTCCTGCCTTCCTTCCATCTGTCCGTCCATCCACCATCCTCCTCTCCACTCGTGTGCCTAGTCTGAGAGGGAAGCCAGAGAGAGCAGGTGATGGCAGTGCAGTGATGGGCACAGGGTTTTCATGCAGCCGAGTGACTTGAGGTTGAGGAGTCCACCTTGTCTTTGAGCAGGTGAGTAAAAATCACTGGAATACGTTACTGTATAAACCAAATGAGAAATTACGTAATAGAAAGTGAATGCAAAAGAAGAACACCTGCCTGCTCCTTCAGAGAAAGTTAAACATTTCTAAAGCCCTCTTGTAGTTAATCCCCCAGCCTGGTCCTGGAAAGCCCTCTGGTTCCCTTAAAATTATGTGCCAAGGCCTTGCTAGTTTGCACACTTTAGTTGCTCAGTCGTGGCCGACTCTGTGACCCCATGGACTGCACACTTACTGGCATTAATTTACGTATTGAGTTCAAGCCCTGATTCCGAGGAAGGTAAATTTTAATGCAAAATGCTGCAGTTCACCTCCATTTTTTCTGAGCAAGCATGTGTGAAATACATGAAGACGTCATTTCAGTCAGTATGTTTAATGTCACCCTCCAGTATGAGGAGGCGTGCACGTGGCCAGAACGTCCTATATGAGACTGTTCCCGGGCCCCTCGCATGGCCAGCTTAGGTGACTCAGGAAAGCTGGCTGCCTGTCAGCACGCTCAGTTCAGTGTGGTTCACTCGCTCAGTCGTGTCCGGCTCTTTGTGACCCCATGGACTGCAGCACACCAGGCTTCCCTGTCAATCACCAGCTTTCAAGGTTGGCTCAATCTCGTGTCCATTGAATCAGTGATGCCATCCAACCATCTCATCCTCTGTTGTCCCCTTCTCCTCCTGCCTTCAGTCTTTCCCAGTATCAGGGTCTTTTCCAATGAGTCTGTTCTTCACATCAGGTGGCCAGAGTATTGGAGTTTCAGCTTCAGCATCAGTCCTTCCAATGAATATTCAGGACTGATTTCCTTTACGATGGACTGGTTGGATCTCCTTGTAGTCCAAGGGACTCTCAAGAGTCTTTTCCAACACCACAGTTCATCAGTTCTTCCACACTCAGCTTTCTTTATGGTCCAACTCACATTCATATACAACTCCTGGGAAAATCATAGCTTTGACTAGACATACCTTTGTCAGCAAAGTAATGTCTTTGCTTTTTAATATGCTGTCTAGGTTGGTCATAGCTTTACCTCAAGGAACAAGCGGCTTAATTTCATGGCTATAGTCACCATCTGCAGTGATTTTGGAACCCAAGAAAATAGTCTGTCACTATTTCCGTTGTTGCCCCATCTATTTGCCGTGAAGTGATGGGACTGGATACCGTGATCTTAGTGTTTTGAATGTTGAGTTTTAAGCTAGATTTTTCACTCTCTCACTTTCATCAAGAGGCTTTTGAGTTCCTCTGTGTATCTGAGATTATTGATATTTCAGTCTTGATTCCAGCTTGGCATTTTTCGTGATGTACTCTGCATAGATGTTAAATAAGCAGGGTGACAGTATATAGCCTTGACACACACCTTTCCCAGTTTGGAACCAGTCTGTTTCATGTCTAGTTCTAACTGTTGCTTCTTGACCTGCATATTTCTCAGGAGGCAGGTCAGGTGGTCTGGTATTCTCATCTCTTTCAGAATGTTTCATAGTTTGGTGTGATCCACACAGTCAAAGGCTTTGGCATAGTCAATAAAGCAGAAGTAGATGTTTTTCTGGAACTCTCTTGCTTTTTCGATGATCTAGGAGATGTTGCCAATTTGATCTCTGGCTCCTCTGCCTTTTCTAAACCCAGCTTGAATACCTGGAAGTTCTCAGTTCACGTACTTTTGAAACCTGGCTTGGTGAATTTTGAGCATTACTTTACTAGCGTGTGAGATCAGTACAATTGTGCGGTAGTTTGAACATTCTTTGAGATTGGAATGAAAACTGACTTTTTCCAGTCCTGTGGCCACTGCTGAGTTTTCCAAATTTGCTGGCACATTGAGTGCAGCACTTTCAAAGCATCATCTTTTAGAATTTGAAATAGCTCAGGCTGGAATTCCATGACCTCCACTAGTTTTGTTCATAGTGATGCTTCCTAAGACCCACTTGACTTCAACCAAAATGTCTGGATGTCTCTACCTGGAGGTCTGGATCTAGGTGAGTGATCACATGGTTGCGGTTATCTGGTCATTAAGATCTTTTTTGTACAGCTCTGTGTTTTCTCGTCAGCATGTAGACTCTTCCAACCAGGTGACCCCCATCCCCTGCCCAAGTCGCTCCCCAAGGCTGCTGTGCTAGCGATGTCTCCAGAGCTACACCACCTTCAACGTCACTCAGTCTCCAGGAGGCAGGTCTGGAGCACTGCTGAGGGGAAGACTGGAGGAGGTAGTGGGGCATGAAGGCCAGCCCCCATGTGCCCACACCTGAGGCCTTGTGCCCTCCACGCAGGCTTGGGCACCACACTTGCCCCACCAGCTCAGCAAGTGCTCACTGTGAACTGAGCCTGGCCTGGCGAGACAACAGGGGACAGAGCACAAGGTCTGTGCCTACGGAGACCTCCGCCCAGGATGAGGAACTAAGGAAGGAGAAGAAAACCCCTGCAAGGGCCACAAAGGAAACAAAATGGATAAGAGCGATGGGGCTTCCTGGTGGGCTGCTCAGGCAGTGCTTCTCAGAGGAGGTGACGGTAATGAGGGACCTGGGACAGCGGAGAGAGGACTGTCTGTTCTGTGTTGAGTGGTTTCAGGGTGCCGTGTCATCTGGTCCCCAGGCTGACCTGTGAGGTCTCATCTCTGTTTCAGAGGTGTGGGAACAGGTTCGAGGAAGGGAAGGAACCCCTGGTTACAGCAAAGTTGTGGTCGAGCTGGAAGCTCAGACTTCCCAGCTCCGCAGCCTGTGTGCTGGCAGCCGCACGGCTGGGACGGTGGAGAGAGGTGGCCAGGTGATGAGGCTAGACACTGGGTGATGCAGGGCTGCTTACACTGTGCCCTTGATGCAGCATGGCGGTTCTCTAAACAGGTGGAGCTTGGGAAAGGTTTTGTCTGATGATGGTTTTTTTAAAAATGGCTTTGCTGCAGTTTATTTTACATATCAGGTTCACCATTTCAGTGTTTTTTTTTTAAAAGCAAATTTAGAGTTGACCAATTGTCACAGTGGAATTTTAGAACACTACAAAGACTAAAAAGGTCCCTAGCTCCTATTGCAGTCACTCCCTGTTCCCAGTGCCCACACCGTGTAACCACTAAGCCTTCTGCCTCTGTCTTTTTTTTTTTCGCCGTTTCAGGATATTTCATATAAATGCGTCGTAGGTGTTTCATGTCTGGTTCCCTTCACTGAGAACAGTGGTCTTGGTGTCAGTTTGTCAGCACTGTGTGTCTGAGTAATTCCTTTTTATTGCCAAATGGCATCTCATATAGACTTCCTGGGTTTTATTTATTCAGTCAAACAATGATGGACATTTGAGTTGTTTCTAGTTCTTGACTGTTATGAACAATATTGCTGTGGACATCTGTGTATATGTTTTTTTTTGGACATAGTGTTTCCATTTCTCTTGGATAAATAACCTAAGAGTAGAATTGCTGGGTCACTCTGTTTTAAAATTGGGTAAATTATTAGGTTTAACTTTTTAAGAAACTGTCAAACTATTTTCTAAAGTGACTTTACTGTTTTACATTTCCCCCAGCAGTGTATGAGATTCCAGTTTCTCCATATCCTCACCAACCCTTGTTACCGTCTTTTTGTTTATAGCAATTCTAGTTGAGTATGAAATGGTATCTCGTTGTTTGAATTTGCATTTTCCTAATAACTAATCATGTTGGATGTTTTTTCTTTTGCTTATTGTCCACTCACATATTTTTTGGGTGAAATGTGTATTCAAATCTTTTACGCACTTTTAATAGCTTTTAATGGGATTATTTATTATTGAGTTATAAGATTTCTTTATTTCTTTATGATGTTATGATTTGCAGATATTGTCTCCCAATCTGTGGTTTGTCTTTTGATTTTCTCCATGGTGTCTTTGAAGTGCAAATATATGTAGTTTTGATGCAGTTTCGTTTATTAATGTTTCTCTTTCAGTGGTTGGACCTTGGTGTCATATCCCAGAAATCTTTGCCTAACCCAAGGTTGTGGAAATTTTTGCTGGGTTTTCTTCTAAGAGGTTTATAGTTTTGGGTTTTACATTTATCTATTTTTAGTTTAATTTTGTGGATGTTGTGAAGTAAGGCTCTAAGTCAGGTGTTGGCAGTTTTTCTATAGATGACCAGGAAGTAAATACTTTGTTTTGCTGAGCAGAAAGTCTTTATCACTATTACTCAACTCTGCCATTTTACAGTGAAAGCACCTATAGGTAGTATGTAAAATGAGTGGATGTCGCTGTGATCCAGTAAAACTTTATAAAATCAGGTTTTAAGTTGGATTTGGCTCAAGCACCTGAGCATGTTGAACTCTGTCAGTTTTTTTTTTTTGTATGGAATACTTAATTTTTCCAGCTCCATTGTTGAAAAGACTAGGCTTTGCCCATCTGTACTATCTTGGGACCTTGGTGAGCATCAGTTGACCGTCAAGATAAGGGTTCAGAATTCATATCTTGACTCACATTCTGTTTAAACTCCACTGATCTGTATGCTATATGTCTATCTTTTTGCCGGTACAAAACTGTCACGATTATTGAAGCTTTGTGGAAAGTTTCAAAATAGGGAAGGATAAGACTCCAGTTTTTTTCTTTTTCCCCCATGATTGTTTGGCTGTTTTAAGTCCTTTGCATGTCCACACATATATTAAGATCAGTTTGTCAGCTTCTGTAAAAAGCTTATTGGGGTTTTGGTGGGGTTAGGGTTGGATCTATAAGGTTATGTTGGGAGAATGGTCGCTCTAACAATATGGAGCCTTCGAGTCTGTGAATGTGGAGTCTCTTTATTTAGATCTTCTAAAGTTTTCTCAGGGTGTTTCATACTTTCGGTGTATAAGGCTTGCATTTCTTTAAAAGTTACTCCCAAGCATTTTACTCTTTATGATGCTATTGTGAGTGGCATTGCTTCCTTAATCTCATTTGTGAACCCTTCACTGCTGGCGTGTGGAAATGCAGCTCTTTGCTGTGTATTGATCTTGTGTCCAGCGCCTTTGCTGGGCTCACTCATTAGCTCTAATAGGGTTTTCTGGTGTGTGTGTCTTCCTTAGGGTTTACGTAGGTAGATCACGGTGCCTGCGAGATGAAGGCAGTTCGACTTCTTTCTTTTCTGTCTGGATGCCCTTGCTTTCTTTTTCATGCCTTGTGTTGGCTAGGACGTCCACTACAGTATTGAGTAGGGGTGATGAGAACGCATGTCTTGCTGCTGAATTCAGGGAGAAGACATCGTCTTATGCCACTGAGTATGTTAGCTGTGCGCTTTTCATAGCTACTCTTTATCAGATTGGCAGTTTTATCTTTTAATATTCTCCATCACCCCTTCCTCTGCGTCCTTATAGCCTGCTTTTCTTCTGTAAGCTTGGGGAGTGCAGACGCCGTGCTCACGAGCTTCCAGATCACTAGTACGCGCGAGTTGCACTGTGTGGTTGGATTGGCGACTTGACGATCATTTTCATCCAAGCTGGCGACCTGTGACCTGGGAGCCTTCTCTTCCGCTCTTCACTCTGCTCCTGTGGGCAGCAGACTCCCTCTTCCACCTTGCCTTGCCCAGTGACGTGCATCTTGGATGTCTCCGAGCGACCGTCAGCACTCCTGATTGTGTCCCGTCACGTCACATCCTTTGGTTTGGCACCTGTGAGGATCAACGTGGAGCCCAGGAGAGGCCAGGGACCTGGCCTGGAGCCCGACCCCCGGGCCCGCGGCTCCCTCTTGTGTGCGCGGCAGGGCTGTGCTCAGCACAGGTGCCCTGCTGGCTTGACCGTGAGTGCTCCCCACTCTTGCCCTGCTCAGTGCCGACCACTGGTGTGTGCTGTGGATGGCTCACGGCAGGAAACACCGGCCAAGACAGCTGGGAGTTGGATCACCCAGTTCTCCCCAGCTTTGCTGCGAGCACACTTGTGCCCATGTCTGGGTGTGGAGTCTGGCAGTGTAGGCTGGACACTTTCCAGGTGGGTTCTCCCTGATGCTCCCAGAACACCGCATCTCCCGGGGCTGAGGTCTCTGGACACAAAGGAGCTGATTCTGCAGGGGGCAGAGCGCTTCTGGCCCCTCCCTCAGACCCCAGCTGTCGAGGGTGAGGGTCGTCCTGAAGGTGGGTGGTGCCCTTGTTCCTCGGCTTGGGCTCCCAGACTCGCTGTGTGTGGGGACAGCGGAGCTGGTGATCAGGGCACCTCCGCCATCCTGTGAGGTCCCCTGGGTAGTGCTGCAGTGTGACCAGTAGTGAATTTACATGGTGTGAGCCCCAGGTGCCTGGGGTGTGTCCCTGGTGGGAGGTGAAGCCCATGCTGACACCCGTGGCTGCAGTGTGCTGCTGGAGGTCTTCCTGGCCCAGCGGCCAATTAATGCTAACGTAAGGGGCTTCCACTTTGGCTCCCACAGGCTCGTCTCGAGCCCACTTGCTCTCTGGACCCTGCGGGTCCCACCCTGGAGGGAGGTCACTGTGCGTCTCCTGCGGTCCCCCTGCCCCACTGCCGTCCTTGCAGAGCATTTCCTGTTCAGCCCTCCTTCCCTCCTGCAACCCGCCCTGGCCACCTCCTTCGTCCTTGCTTGTGAGCTGTTGGTGACTGGATTCTAAAGCCAGCCCAGAGCTGTCCCGACGCTGCTGCCGGGTCTCCCTGTGGTTCCCCCGGCTCACGTGTCCCCCTGCCCCTCTGGAACGCGTCATGTTCCTCACGTGTGAAGCTCCATCCAGCCGGTCCTCACCTGGAGGCTGGGTGCGCTTTTGCTCTGTGTCCAGTGACAGCTCTGCGTCTTCCCTCCCAGCTGCTGCTGCTTTGCCCTCTCCTCTTCCCCTCAGGAACACTTGCTCTCCCTCCTTCCCTGCATCTCTGGTAAACTGTTCTTTCTCCAGCAGGCTTGCCTCCCACAAACCTGTCCTTGCTGGAGCCAGCAGGGTCATGTGATTTGAAAAGGCACATTTTACTTCTGAGCAGGTATCAAGCAGTGGTGATAGAATCCAGACCATTGCAATGGAGGTCCCTTCCTTGCGGGTCCAGTGGCCTTGCTCTCAGAGGCAGTCCCACCAGCTGCTGGGCCAGTGATCATCCCCAGGTTGATGCTAAGAATGCAGCCCGCTCCCGTCTCATTCTCAGGTGCTTCCTGCGGCCTCTAGCCGTTCCCAGGCCTGACTCCCGGGCCCTATGTGCACTGGCGTCACTTTCTCCTGTCATCGCCCGTCCCTTGGGGAGGATCTGTGCTCCTGCCCCGCTGTTTCACGTCCTCTGTCTGCAGGACTCGTCCCCATCCTTGGGGACTTTTTTCCTCGGGCTCAGGTCCTATTCACAGGCTCCCTCTGCACTGTCAGCGGTCACCGTCCCAGGTGCTGCAGGCTCTGCTCTGCAGGGAGGGAGATCTGCTCCTGGTCTCTGGCTCCAGCATGGGACCCGGAGCCAGGCTCACAAGCAAGACCCTTGGACAGGGGTTTAAGCCCCTGGCTCCGTACTTCCTGAATGAAACCATCAGCCCAGGAACTTCAAGGTATTCACAACACTTTGAAACTTGAAGGCTTTGCATCAATTCACTTTTTAGTTCTTTGGGGTAAACATCGAAAGACTGGTCTGCATTTCCTTGTGGCAACCCTTGGCTAGAGCTGTGAGGCCGCTGCCCTCCCTGGGGCCTTGCTCTCACCGCCGTCCCTCCCCGCTGTACTGCCAGGCCGCCTCATCTGTTTTTGTCACCTGCAGGGCCCCTGGAGTGCTGGCAGTCACCGCCCTCCAGGACTCTTCTTGTCCAGATACTTGGATTTAATCTGTGGATCTAATTTCAGCTCACAGAAAACGGAAGGACTAGCCAAAAAAATCTCCAAGGCAACCGCTGCAGCGAAGCAGAGGCATCTTCTTGGAGTCGCAGGAGGGCAGCGCCACCTGGGGCTGGATGCGCCGCCGACAGGCCGGCCTTGTCTGGAGCCTGTGCGGTGCTCGGCTGCTCGAAGGAACCAGGGGCCAGGGAAGGCGGGCGCAGCAGGTGGCACCCAGAGGGTCTTCGGAAGACGGCGTGCGATCGGCCGAGGCATGAAGGCCCCCACCCCGCGTCCTGCGTGAAGCCGTGTGGACGTCACCTGGGGCACCCAGAGCCTTGCTTGATGTGAAGAACAGTGTTTGGGAGGCGGCCTCCTCACAGCCGCCTCTCACACGGGTCTAGAGGGGTCGCTTTCTCAGACTAAAAGCTGTCGATTTTTGTGCTGATGTTTTCCTAATTAAGTAGGCCATTGGTGAACACAGGCGTGCTCCGCCTTCCACCGCCTGCCCTGGGCTCAGTAAAGCACCGTCCGCGGCAGGAGAGGTGGCTTGCAGACCTCCTCCTGGGACCCACCCTGCTATGTGAGCTGACTGGTCTGCCCGCGCTGCCCGGCTCCCCGTGGCTGCCCTCACTGAGCGCCCTGCGGGCCTGCACATGCCTTCGTCTGTTTAGTGGGGTGGGCCGGGCTGGGAGCCTGGCAGGTGGAAGTGCCCGCTGCCTGGGCTGGGCTGCCCACATCCCTGTCTTTCGGGGGAGCCCCTGGCGCCTGCCGGGTCGAGTTCCTCCCACAGCTGGGAGCTGCCGCCCCTTCCAGACTGTGGGGACATCTCATGCTCCCTCTAGCCTGCCCGACGCTCTGAGGCGGCGGCGGCCCTCACTGCTTGTCCCAGGTTTGCCACTCGCTGTGGCATTTCCCCATGGATAGAAGCTGCTGGGCTGGACTGAGGACGTGCACACACAGTGGCTGTGCGCTCAGTGAGGATGCGCCCCCACCCCCAGCCGGGGGGAATCGCCTGCCCCTCACCCGTCGAAGGCGGTGGGATGCATCTGTGTTCACAGGCCAGCAGTTGCCGCCTTCCTGAACCCTCCCTGGTGCTCCCCAGCCTCCACGACGTGCTGCCTACTCGTTTCTCTAGGCACGAGGCCCCGCTGTGCGCCGTGCTGTGGGTCACCCTGCTCTGCGCCTGTGTCCAGCCAGGTGTGCAGTCTCTTCACCAAGGGCCTTGGGGCTGCCCTGTGTGCTCAGCGTGTGACCGCCCACACCGTGAGTTACTGCCATGCCACAGATGGGCATGCGGAGCAGACAGGGTTCCCTGCCCGAGGTTAGGCAGCTAGTGGGCACTGGGTTGGGTTCTGACCCACGCCCATCTGGTCCCGCAGCCCCTGTCCTCGCCCTGCACCGGCCGCTTCAGTGTGCTGGGCCCCATTTCTGAGTGTGGAACAGGAAGCTTCCAGAAGGGGGCAGTGGGTCAGGGCCCCCACAACTGGGTGTGGGCGGGCTCCTCCTTCCCAGCGCTGCTTGGGGTTGGGCCCTCCGCCCCTTGACCACGCCCAGCTCCCCGTGACCAGCTCTGATAGCACAGTGACTGGTGGGCCTCGGGCACTGAGTCCCCAGACCTGTCTGCTCTGGGGCCTCCATTCCAGTTCTCTTAGTGCAGGGAGCACTGCCCAGATGGTGTTTGTTCTCACATGACTACTGTGTGTGTGTGTGTATTTGTTGATTAAAAATATTCCTTGCTTTATTTTGCAGCAACATTAAAAAATATTACAAATCTCCTCCTGCCACTGAGAAGCTTGCCAATGTTTTCCTTAACCCCTTGCTCACCAGGTGGTGCAGTTTGGTGGGTCCTCCTGGGGGCCTGGGGTGAGGAAACCAGAGCCCACCTCCCCTGTGCAGAGCTCCCCCACCCGCCACAGCCTCCCTTGCTCCCAGGCTCAGTGGGCTTTAGATCTTGGGCCTGCTCTCCAGCCTGGTCATCTGGTCTACCTCCTCCTAACACAGCTTCCATCAGGCACTCAGACAGGCTGGACTCGGTTCCTCTCAGAGGTCTACACTCATCCCTCTGCTCAGGATTAGATCTTTTTTCCCTGATTCTTAAGACGTGAGCCTGGCAGGCCGCCTCGTTTCAGGGCAGGGGGTCCCCGTTAGTGCTATCTCTTCTGAGGGCTCTTCCCACCATCCCCATGTGTGCCCGGCCCTGCAGGACTGTATTTTTTTCTTTCTCAGCACTCACCACTCATGCTTCTTGAATCGTAACAACATGTTCGTTTTGAAACGGAGACATCAAGTGCTATGTGGAAAACCCACCTCTCACCCTGTTCTGTCTGTCAGGCCTGTCTCTGCCTCACCCAGCCCCGAGGCAGCGCGCCTCCTTTCATCCCTGGAGAGTTGCCTGTTCGCGTGTTTCACACGAGGGTGTACAGGGTGCGGACTCCGTCACTAAGTGGAATCTCTCAGGCCGTCATGCTGCGGCCTGTGTGAACTCTTCATCCCCTTTTGTGGCTGATAGTCCGTCATCTCTACTCCTCCCCCATGCCATTGATGGACACACGAGTCTCCCAGCTCTGCCTGTCACGGAGGACGCTGATGTGAACACAGGTGGATGGAC
>SJYA01009250.1:0-15210 GCA_006410615.1 Neotragus moschatus
AGTTGGGGAACGAAGATTCTTCGTGCCACTTGTAGTGACCAAAAATTAACAACAAAAACCTACACAGACATTATTATCAAAGTCCATAATTTACATTAGGATTCACTCTTGGTGAATGGTACATGGTATCTATTTGAAAAGATATATAATGGCATGTATCCACCATTATGGGGCTTCCCTAGTGGCTCAGCTGTAAAGAATCTGCCTGCAGTACAGGAGCTGCAGGAGATGTGAGTTCAATCCCTGGGAAGATCCCCTGGAGGAGGCATAGCAATCCACTCCAGTGTTCTTGCCTGGAAAATCCCATGGACAGAAGAGCCTGGTGGGCTACAGTCCATGGGGTCACAAAGAGTTAGACATGGCTGAAGCAACTGAGCACTCACACATCCACCATTATAGTGTCGTGCAGAATAGTTTCACTGCCTGAAAAATCCTCTGTGCTCTTTTTATTCATCCCTCCTTCCCTACAAGCCCCTGGCGACCATTAATCTTCTTCTAAGCGTCTCCATAGTTTTTCATTTTCCAGAATGTCACACAGTTGAAATCACATGGTATGTAGCTTTTCCAGGTTGGCTTTTTCTCAGTAATTTGCATTTAAGTTTTCGTCATGGCTTTTCACGGATTGATGCCTCATTTCCATTGTCTGAATGTACCACAGTTTATCTCTTCACTTACCGGAGGACAGGCTTCCACATTTTGGCAATCATGGATAAAGCTGCTGTAACCAGTTTTTAATCACCTCTTTTACAAGTCCCGCCTGGGTGGATTTAACTTTGGAATGGGGAAGCATCAGTTGAAACTGAGACTGAAATAGTTCTCTATTACATCCTGTTACATGAGGAAATGAAAAATCAAGGCAAATAATAACTTCAGGGAAGGAAATGTATGTAAGAAATGCAATTTAACCATAATACTCTATATAATCAGTGGTGAATACCATTACTTACACAGTCAATATAAATATTGAGTCNGAAGCATCAGTTGAAACTGAGACTGAAATAGTTCTCTATTACATCCTGTTACATGAGGAAATGAAAAATCAAGGCAAATAATAACTTCAGGGAAGGAAATGTATGTAAGAAATGCAATTTAACCATAATACTCTATATAATCAGTGGTGAATACCATTACTTACACAGTCAATATAAATATTGAGTCAAGAATTATGATAGAAACATATTGGAAGGATGAGAAAAGGAGAAATTTGTGTTGTGGAGTGGGTTGGAGTAGGCCTACGAGAACAAAATTCTCTATACCATAGTAAACAAGCAACAGTAGAAGTCTAAATTGAAGACTCGAGAACTATCTGTACAGGCATGTCATTTAGAAATACAAAGCAAGAGACTTCCCTGGTGGTCCAGTGACTGACTCCATGCTCCCAATGCAGGGGACTGAGATTCAATCCCTGGTCAGGAAACCAAATCCTACTTGCCTCAACTAAAAGTTCCGACCACAGCAATGAAAGATCCCAAGTGCCACAACTAAGATCCGGCCCAGCAAAATGAAAGAAAGAGAGAAAGACAAAAGAAGATACCAGAAGAGCTGAAAGAGTTCACAGTGAGTGGGTTGGGGGTGTTGTTTCACGATAAGCTTATTAAAACTATTTGACTCTCAAAACTATGAACATATTACATTGAGTAAGCGATTTAATTTTAAAAACTGTCATAACATACGGGGCTTCCCTTGTGGCTCAGCTGGTAAAGAATCTGCTCACAATGCAGGAGACCTGGGTTCGATTCCTGGGTTGGGAAGATCCCCTGGAGAAGGGAAAGGCTACCCACTCCAGTATTTTGGCCTGGAGAATCCCATGGACTGTACAGTCCATGGGGTCGCAAAGAGTCGGACACAACAGAGCGACTTTCGCTTTCACTTTTGCTTTCCTTTCAAGTGATTTAATTTTTTAAAGTGGTAATAAAATACAAAAACTCTCTAGAGACTACGTAATATTTGAGTATAACAAGAGCACTTGTGGGAATCCCCTGGTGGCCCAGTGGTTAAAATTTGGAGCTTTCACTTCCTTGGGCCCAGAGTTCAATCCATGGTCAGGGAAATAAGATCCCAGAAGTTGAGCATCACAGCCAAAAAGAAAAGTGCCCATAATGAGAAATTATTTGCACGAAGCCAAAAGTTATTTTGCATGACCAGAAAGCTTTCTAGTGTTACAGAGAAAATTGCTCCCTGTAGCTTTCTGCTTGCAGGATAATATAAAAATACATCATCTTATTTCCAAATAACCTTTAGATAAGCAGTTCTCCTACAGGATCAATTTAAACTTATATTGTGAGGGATCTGTTTTCCCTACTGGATTACTTAGTAACAAACTTGAGAGATAAACAGGTCAGCTAAGGCAACAAGGGCTACCTCGTTGTCCCAGAAGTAACTCATGATCACTACTTCTAACCTCACTTATCCTGGAGCCCATAACATCCCTATAATGAAACACAAGCGAGATTTTTTTAGGACAGGGATTTCCCTGGAAGTCCAATACTAAGACTCCATGCTCCCAATGCAGAGTTCAGTCCCTGGTCAGAGAATTAGATCCCACATGGTGCAACTAAAGACCCTGCATGCAGCACAGTCAAATAAATAACATTTTTTTTAAAGATTTTTTCGGACAACAGGCAAGAGAAAATGACCAAAAAATGAAAAAGAGAGGTATGTTCTTCATGTAATCTCCATGAGAACAGAGGTCTGTCTTGTTCACTTCAATATTCTCAGTGTCTGGCCCATAGTTAATGCTCAGTAAACATCTAATTTTGTTTATTTATTTACTGAATAAACAAATCAACGAGTGACCCTACCTCCCCAATTTCTCCAAGGTCTAGGTGCATTGGAAGAAAGTTATATCTACCATAAATCTAGAAAAGTCAACAAGTAAGAGGCCTTAGATAAGGGTACCTCACTGGATGTTTTGTGAAACAGCCAATTACAAATATTAGAAATGTAAAATCTACCAAGTGCATGAGGAGATATGTGAGGTTGTTGGCACTAGTATTAGTTATAACAGCAAGAAATGGCACTAACCTAAAAGTCCATCGAGAGAGGCCTGGGTAAACACAAGATGGTATACTCATTTGATGCCCACTCTATAGGAGTGACAATGAACAGACTAAAGCTATGTATATAAATGTAAATGAACCACCGAAAAATGTAACATTGAAGGGAAAAAAAGCAACTCGTAGAAGAATTCAAATAGTATGATGCCATTTATATAAGATTTTTAAATATACCAAACAATATTGTTTCCAAAGTCTTCATTTGCAGTGTAAGTATAAAAATGCATGCTGTTGTTTAGTTGCTAAGTCATGTCCAACTCCTTTGTGACCCCGTGGACTGTAGCCTGCCAGGCTCCTCTGCCCATGGGATTTCCCAGGCAAGAATACTAAAGAGGGTTGCCATTTCCTTCTCCAGAGGATCTTCTTGACCTAGGGATCAAACCCCTGTCTCCTGCATTGGCTGGAAGAGTCATTACTTCTGAGCCACCATGGAAGCCCCCAAAATGCATGGATATAAGAAATACTAAATGTTGAATGAATGAACCTATGCCCCCTGCCTTCAATTTTATGGATATCTGCTCTTATCTTTGTTATTTCTTTCCTTCTGCTTGCTTTGGGTTTAATTTTATCTTTTTATATCTTAAGTAGAGACTTAAGAAAGTTTCTTAAGAGACTAGGATTGAGACTTTTATGCTGTGCTGAGATAAACATTCAACACTACAAATTTTCCCCTCAGTTCAGTTCAGTCACTCAGTTGTGTGTGACTCTTTGCGACCCCATGGCCTGCAGCATGCCAGGCTTCCTTGTCCATCACCAACTCCCAGAGCCTACTCAAACTCATATCCATCGAGTCGATGATGCCATTCAACCATCTCATCCTCTGCCGTCTCCTTCTCCTCCCATCAATCTTTCCCAGCATCAGGGTCTTTTCCAATGAGTCAGTTCTTCACATCAGGTGGCCAAAGTATTGGAGTTTCAGCTTCAGCATCAGTCCTTCCAGTGAATATTCAGGACTGATTTCCTTTAGGATGAACTGGTTTGATCTCCTTGCAGTCCAGGAGAACCTCAAGAATCTTCTCCAACACCACAGTCAAAAGCATCAATTTTTTGGTGCTCAGTTTTCTTTATGGTCCAACTCTCACATCCATACATGACTACTGGAAAAACCATAGCTTTGACTAGATGGACCTTTGTTGGCAAAGTAATGTCGGTTTCTTAATACTCTGCCTAGGTTGGTCATAGATTTTCTTCCAAGGAGCAAGCGTCTTTTAATTTCACGGCTTCACTCACCATCTGCAGTGATTTTGGAGCTCAAAAAAATAAAGTCTGTTGCTGTTTCCACTGTTTCCCCATCTATTTGCCATGAAGCGATGGACCAGACACNAATACTCTGCCTAGGTTGGTCATAGATTTTCTTCCAAGGAGCAAGCGTCTTTTAATTTCACGGCTTCACTCACCATCTGCAGTGATTTTGGAGCTCAAAAAAATAAAGTCTGTCGCTGTTTCCACTGTTTCCCCATCTATGTGCCATGAAGCGATGGACCAGACACCATGATCTTAGTTTTCTGAATGCTGAGTTTTAAGTCAACTTTTTCACTCTCCTCTTTCACTTTCATCAACAGACTCTTTAGTTCTTTGCTTTCTGCCATAAGGGTGGTGTCATCTGCATATGTGAAGTTATTGCTCTTTCTCCTGGCAATCTTGATTCCAGCTTGTGCTTCATTCAGCCTGGCATTTCGCATGATGTACTCTGCGTGTAAGTTAAATAAGCAAGGTGACAATATACAGCCTTGATGTACTCCTTTCCTGATTTGGAACCAGTCTGTTGTTCCACATCCAGTTCTAACTTGCTTCTTGACCTGCATACAGATTTCTCAGGAGACAGGTCAGGTGGTCTGGTGTTCCCATCTCTTTAAGAATTTTCCATATTTTGCTGTGATCCACACAGACAGAGTGCCTGAAGAATTTTCCTCTAAGTATTGTTTTAATTGCATTTCCAAAATTTTTGATGTGTTATACTTGCATTTTCATTCAGTTCAAAATACTTTTAGATTTCTCATTCTGATGAGAAACAAATTTACCAACTAGAACGAGTGTTTTTTATTTTTTCTTTTTAATTTTACTTTATTTTTTTTTAATTTTTTTTTTTAATTTTACTTTAAAGCGAGTGTTTTTATGCAGTTGTTTTTGCATTTAACTTTACAGTTACCAGTCTAAACACCATTTTCCAATGTTATTTAGGTCAGCTGCTTTTTTATCTCACCCCATCAGTGAGATCCATTTGTTATGGTCTTCATCCCATCTTGGAATCTTTGTTGATTTTTAAACATTCCCATATGATAAAGTTCATTCTGTAATGGTTTTCGAAAATGCAGAGTCATGTATCCACCACTTCAGTAGCCTGCAGACCAGTTCCATCACTTAAATACCTAGAAGTTCTTCGTAGCCTTTTGGTCAACTATGTCCCCTTCCCCCAACCCTGGAAACCATTGATCTGTTTTCTGTCCCTACAATTGTGCCTTTCTCAGAATGTCATATGACCAGAAGCAAACATCTGTAAGCTCTTGGGTTTTGTTTTTCTCATCTAAAGGGATACAATCTAGTTTCATCGTATTATTTCACACACTTGGCTCCTGTTCCTTGTTATTGCTGTGCAGTGTCCCACTGCATGGAGGGACTGCCATTTGTTTGTCCATTCACCTGTTGAAGGACATCCTGGCTTTACCCAGGATTGACTGTTATGAATAAAGTTACAGTAAACATTAGTGTAAGGTTTTAATGTCTTTTCAATTCACTTGGATAAATACCTAGAACTAGGATCGCTAGGTTGTATGATAAGTATGCTTAACTTTATAAGAAACTGCAAGCTGTCTTCCCAGTGGCTATCCTGTTTTGCATTCCTGTCAGCAATGAATGAGCATTCCTGTTGCTCTGCATTCTTCTGTTTGGTGTTGTTGTGTATGTAACAGTATCTCATTGTGTGTGTGTTCTATTTGCATTTCCCTAATGACATATTTTCATGTGTTTATTTGTAGTTCATATGTTTATATGTGTTCATGTGTCTCAGTTCTTTTGACCATTTTTTCCGCTCAGGTTTATTTTCTTATCATTGAGTTTTAAGAGTTCTTATGTATTCTAGATACAAATCCTTTATCAGGTATGTGACTTGCAAATACTTTTCTCCGTGTCTGTCTTATGTTTTCATTTTCTTTCTTTCATCATTCCTTTTTAAAAAAGAAACCCCTGATTATTATTCCATTGTATGAATTTGTCGTAATTCATTTGTCCAGTTGATGGACATTGATATTCTTTTCAAACTCTTGGTATTAAAATCTGGATTTTCTTGAACTCATGTTGTTATTTCAAGAACAATTTGTTTTTCATTTCCCATGAACTGTTTGATGTTATCCTTCTTTTTTTTTTTTTTTTTTTTTTCACCATGTAGCTTATGGGATCTTAGTTCTCCTATCAGGGATTGAACCCAGGCCCTCTGCAGTGATCCTCAGAGTTGTAACCACTGACCACCAGGGAATTCCCCTATCCATTCTTCTTTTGGGCTGTTAATCATTTTGTTATTCATAGAAACTCTTCTTTCCCCAGTTTTATTGAGATGTAGTTGACCTACAGCACTGTGCAAGTTTAGGGTATACAACGTAATGACTTGACTCACATACATGTCATGCAATGAAGACCACAAGAGGTGGATGAGCATCCATCATTTCATTTTGATACACCCAAGAAACAGGAAAAAAAAATTTTCATCTGATAAGAATCCTTAGGATGTAGTCTTTTAACAACTTTTATGTATAACATGCAACAGTGTTAATCGTCTTTATCACGTTGTATATTACATCTCCAGTACTTATTTACCTTATAATTAACCAAAAGTTTGTACCTATTGGCAACCTTCCCCTAATTCCCCTCCCCCTACGTCTTAGGTCCTCTTTTCATGTTACAAAATTTGCCACACTATGCTGCTGCAGCTTATGGGATCTCAGTTCCCCAAACAGGGATGGAATCCAAGCCCTTGGCGTTGAGAGTGCAGTCCTAACCACTGGACCACCAGGGAATTCCTGAAATTCGCCTTTTCTATAATTGAGATGCAAGTCTTCCTCCAGTTTGTCATTTGCCTTTTTACCTCACATGATTATGTTTTGTATCTTCTTGAAGTCAAATACATTGATCTTTCCCCCTCAGCCTTCTGAATTTTGTGTTATACTTAAAAGGATCTTCTCCACTTCAAGGTTATAAAAGAATTCTCCCAGGGATTCTGCCGGTACACACATGGTTTCCTTCTTTTCATTTAAATCTTTGATCCTGGGGATTTCCCTGGTGGTCCAATGGTTAAGAATTAATCTTTCCACTGTAGGGGGCATGGGTTCCATCCCTGGCCTGGGAACTAAGATCCCACATGGGCAAAAACAAAACAAAAATAAACTTTTATCCTTTCAGTGCTTTTCCAGGTATAAGATGTGAAGTACGGACTTAGTTATTAATATATTTATTTATGTATTCAGCTGCACTGTGTCTTTTTTTTTTTTTGCACTGTGTCTGGGTTGTAGCACTCAAGATCTTCAGTTGCGGCATGTGGGATCCAGCTCCCTGCTGTTGTTCAGTCACTAAGTCCTGTCTCTTTGTAACCCCTTAGACTGCAGTGTGCCAGGCTTCCCTATCTTCCACCATCTCCAGGAGTTTGCTCAAATTCATGTCCATTGAGTCCGTATTGCTATCTAACCATCTCATCCTCTGCTGCCTCCCCTTCTTCCTGCCTTCAATCTTTCCCAGCATCAGAGTCTTTTCCAGTGAGTCGGCTCGTCGCATCAAGTGGCCAGAGTATTGGAGCTTCAGCTTCAAGATCTGTCCTCTTGAGTATTCAGGGTTGATTTCTTTTAGGATTGACTAGTTTGATCTTTGTGCAGTCCAAGGGATTCTCAAGAGAGTCTTCTCCAGTGTTATAATTTGAAAGAATCAATTCTTTAGCATTCAGCCCTTTTAAAAAATTTTTTTTAAATTTTTAATTGGAGGATAATTACAATACTGTGTTGGTATCTGCCATACATCAACATGAATCAGCCATAGTATACAAATGTCCTTTCCCTCTTGAACCTCCCTCCCATCAGCCTTCTTTGTGGTTCAGTTGTCACATTCATACATGACTACTGGAAAAACGTAGCTTTGACTATATGGACCTTGGCTGGCAAAGTGGTGTCTCTGCTTTTTAGTATGCTATCTAGGTCTGTCATCATTTTCCTTCTAATTTAATGTTTGCAGTCACCATCTGCAGTGATTTTGAAGAAAATAAAATCCGTTACTGCTTGCACTTTTCCCCTTCTATTTGCCATGAAGTGATGGGACCAGATGCCATGGTCTTCATTTTTTAATGTTGAATTTCAAGCCAGCTTTTTCACTCTCCTCTCTCACCCTCATCGAGAGGTTCTTTAGTTCCTCTTCTCTTTCTGTCATTAGGGTTGTATCATCTGCATATCTGAGGTTGTTGATATCTCTCCTGGCAATCTTGATTCCAGCTTGTGATTCATCTAGCCTGGCATTTCGCATGATGTACTCTGCATATAAATTAAATAAGGAGGGTGATAATATACAGCCTCAACATACTGTTGAACCCAACGGTTCCTCGCTGAAAATCCGTCGCCCCAAAGACCACCGAGACCAGGTTTCGATGCAAACAGCAAGAGGATTTTATTGTACCGGTGCGCCGGGGTTCCGTCTCCTTAAGCAAGGAACGAGAACCCTGAGTGTTGTTACATGGTAGCTTTTAAGCACAAGCAAGCGGAAACTGATTGGTTACAGGTGTTGACCTTTTCAAGGATTGGTTCATTGATAACAGGTTACAACTGTTGACCAGGTGGCGCCCCTGTGGCGGGCAGTTTCTCGGAACAACAGCTCTTCTGGAAAAGTCCTGAGGAAGTTTCATAGGTTACAGAGATATGCGTGAGCTCGGGATGGGGTGCCTATGCATAGTCCTTTCCCAGTTACAGCCGAGAGGGTAAGTTTGGTTGCCCCCTCGTTTTGCCACCTGCAGGTTGTATGGGGCTGAGAAATGTAATCAGAGATAAACAGGCCACGTTTCCATGAGTCCGAGATAACCCTGGGGCAGTTTGGAAAGTCTCTTATACTAAAAAATACATTCTTACAATACTCCTTTTCCAATTTTGAACCAGTCCCTTGTTCCATGTCTGGTTCTAATGGTTGCTTCTTGAGCTGCTTATAGGAGACAGGTAAGGTTGTCTGGTATTCCCGTCTCTTTAAGAATTTTCCAAAGTTTGTTGTGATCCTCACAGTCAAAGGCTTTAGGATAGTTAATGAAGCAGAAGTAGATTTTTCTCTGGAATGCCCTTACTTTCTGCACGATCCAGCGAATGTTGGCCATTTTATCTCTGGTTCCTCTGCCTTTCTAAACCCAGCTTGTACATCTATCTGAAAGTTCTCAGTTCACATACTGCTGAAGCCTAACTTGAAGGATTTTGAGCATAACCTTACTAGCATGTGAAATAAACACAATTGTATGGTAATTTGAACATTCTTTGGCATTACCCATCTTTGGTATTGGAATGAAAACTGACCTTTTCCAGTCCTGTGGCCACTGCTGAGTTTTCCAAAGTTGCTGATATATTGACTGCAGCACTTTAACGACATCATCTTTTAGGATTTGAAATAGCTCAGCTGGAATTCCATCACCTCCACTAACTTTGTTCATACTAATGCTTCCTAAGGCCTACTTGACTTCACAATCCAAGATGTCTGATTCTAGGTGAATGACCACACCATTGTGGTTATCTGGGTCATTAAGACTTTTTTGTATAGTTCTGTGTATTTTTGCCACCTCTTTTTAATCGCTTCTGCTTCTGTTAAGTCTTTATCATTCCTGTCCTTTACCCTGCCCATCCTTGCATGAAATATTCCCTTTATATCTCCAGTTTTCTTGAAGAGATTGCTGGTCTTTCACATTGTATTGTTTTCCTCTATTTCTTTGCATTGTTCACATAAGAAGGCTTTCTTTTCTCTCCTTGCTGTTCTCTGGAACTCTGCGTTCAGTTGGGTATATCTTTCCCTTTCTCCTTTGCCTTTAGCTTCTCTTCTTTTCTCAGCTATTTGTAAAGCCTCCTCAGACAACACACGTCAGGTTCCCCAAGTAGGGGTCTGGGTTCTGTCTCCTCACAATGTGACCTGACCTTAGCTACCTAACCACCAGGGAAGTCCCTGAAGTACAGATTTAACTCTTTATTTTTTTCTTGAAGACACTACATAGCAGTTTTCTTAAACCACTTACTGAATGAAATCCATCTTAACCAGTTTGAAATACCACCTTTATTGAATATTAAATGCCTACATGAGTTTGGGTCTATCTGGGAATTTCCTTTCTCTTCCACTGATTCATGGAACTTATTAGGTACAAATACCTAATAGTCTTAATTATAATAGTAAAGGCTTTATGATACATTCACTATGTGGTCAGGCACTTTCAGAAATGTTTTCTTGTTTATTTTTCCATAGGAATTTTAGACGTGGTTCATCTAGTTCTAAAACAAAATCCTGTTTGTGTTGTTCTGGGCTCTCATTAAATGTCTCTATTATATCTCATTAACCACCTTTATGGCAGAAAGTGAAGAGGAACTAAAGAACCTGTTGATGTAAGTGAAAGAGGAGAGTAAAAAAGTTGGCCTAAAGCTCAACATTCAGAACGAAGATCATGGCATCTGGTCCCATCACTTCATGGCAAATAGATGGGGAAACAGCAGAAATAGTGTCAGACTTTCTTTTTTTGGGCTGCAAAATCATTGCAGGTGGTGATTGCAGCCATGAAATTAAAAGACACTTACTCCTTGGAAGAAAAGTTATGACCAACCTAGATAGCATATTGAGAAGCAGAGACATTTCTTTGCCAACTAAGTTCCATCTAGTCAAGGCTATGGTTTTTCCAGTGGTCATGTATGGATGTGAGAGTTGGACGGTGAAGAAAGCTGAGTGCCCAGGAATTGATGCTTTTGAACTGTGGTGTTGGAGAAGACTCTTGAGAGTCCCTTGGACTGCAAGGAGATCCAACCAGTCCATTCTAAAGGAGATCGGTCCTGGGTGTTCATTGGAAGGACTGATGTTAAAGCTGAAACTCCAATAGTTTGGCCACCTCATGTGAAGAGTTGACTCATTGGAAAAGACTCTGATGCTGGGAAAGATTGAAGGCAAGAGGAGAAGGGGATGACAGAGGATGAGATGGCTGGATGGCATCACTGACTTGATGGATGCGAGTCTGAGTGAACTCCGGGAGTTGGTGATGGACAGGGAGGCCTGGCGTGCTGCGATTCATGGGGTTGCAAAGAGTCGGACACGACTGAGCGCCTGAACTGATCTGTCTGATATCTTAATAATGTAGAGTCTTGCTAGCCATGAACATAGCTTATATTTCTATTTGTTTAAGTTTTTCCTGTGTCAATCTATTAAATTTTTTCTTCACGTAGGTTGTGAATTTTTGTTGTAATGTTTATTCCTAGGAATTAAAGAATTCTTGCTTTGGAAATGGGGTCTTTCATTGTATCTTTTGTTGCATCCCTCAGACGTCTGAAATAGCCCTAGGAAATCAGTCGACCCTAATCACTCTGACTAGCAGGTAGTTCTCAACCAGTTTCCCCTTGCAACATGTGGAATAGGTGACCTTGACATAAGCCATTCAATCCTACAGGCGCTCCCTGGTTTTAGAGACTCCAGCAGAGAAAGAAAGGCTCTGGTTCTTTAGCAGTTGATGGAAATTTATATGTATCAGATATTGTGTTGACAGTCAGGGATACCATGGTGACCTGAGTCCCCGCCCTCATGAACGCTGATCACACAGTCCTAGCCAAACAGAACAAATTCAGCAAATAATTGAATAATTATAAAGGTGCAAAGTTCTGCTAAGGGGCTATGAGATTGGAGCAGTGATAATTGTCAGGTGTTAACATCAATTAACACCCACGCTGAAGGCTTCAATTACCTCCCAAATCCTGCTCACTCACCTGCCCTGTCTCCAGTCCTGACTTTCCTTTAAACTCCATTTCCACTTCTCCTTCAGGAGGTAGAGTCTAATTGCCCTAACCCAGTCTGGACTGGCTTGTGTTTTGCTTGTAGCCAGTGCGTGCCGAGTGAGTGGGCCAATGAGTGGCCTAAAGCTCAACATTCAGAAAACTAAGATCATGGCATCCGGTCCCATCACTTCATGGCAAATAGATGGGGAAACAGTGCAGACAGTGGCTGACTTTATATTTTTGGGCTCCAAAATCACTGCAGATGGTGACTGCAGCCATAAAATTAAAAGCCACTTACTCCTTCGAAGGAAAGTTATGACCAACTTAGATAGCATATTAAAAAACAGAGACATTATTTTGTCTACAAAGATTCATCTAGTCAAGGCTAGGGTTTTTCCAGTAGTCATGTATGGATGTGAGACTTGGACTATCAAGAAAGCTGAGCACCGAAGAATTGATGCTTTTGAACTGTGATGTTGGAGAAGACGCTTGAGAGTCCCTTGGACTGCAAGGAGATCCAACCAGTCCATCCTAAAGATCAGTCCTGGGTGTTCATTGGAAGAACTGATGTTGAAGCTGAAACTCCAATACTTTGGCCACCTGATGTGAAGAGCTGACTCATTTGAAAAGACCTTGATGCTGGGAAAGATTGAGGGCAGGAGGAGAAGGGGACGACAGAGGATGAAATGGCTGGATGGCATCACCAACTCAATGGACACGAATTTGGGTAAATTCCAGGAGTTGGTGATGGACAGGGAGGCCTGGCGTGCTGCGGTTCACAGGGTCACAAAGAGTTGGACATGACTAAGTGACTGAACTGAACTGAATGAGTGCCGAGGAATTGATGCTTTAGAACTGTGGTGCTGGAGAACTCTTGAGAGTTCCTTGGACAGCAAGATCAAACCAGTCAATCCTAAAGAAAACCAACCCTGAATATTAATTGGAAAGACTGATGCTGAAGCTGAAGCCCCTATACTTTGGCCACCTGATGTGAAGAGCCGACTCATTGGAAAAGACCCTGATGCTGGGAAAGATTGAAGGCAAGAGGAGAAGGGGACAACAAAAGATGAGATGGTTGGGCGGCATCACCGACTCAGTGGCCATGAGTGTGAACAAGCTCTGGGAGATGATGAAAAACAGGGAAGCCTGGCTTGCTGCAGTCCATGGGGTTGTAAAGAGTCAGACAGGACTGAGCAACGGAACAAGTGAACTACAGCTGATGTGGCTCTGCATGCTGTCCAAGGCTCAGTCAGATTGAGAGTGTAGGTCTGCCTTGTTGTTGTTCAGAGCTCTGCCTTGCTCTGCGGGATTCTCTCTTTAAGCCTTTAGCTGCCAAGTAAACAGTTTGATCGCCCTGAGGCTGCCATGCTGTGAGGAGCTCAAAGTAGCCCACTGAGAGATCACATGGATAGGCTTTCCAGAGGCCCGGCCGGCACCCAGGCCCTCTCTCCCCCAGTGGTCCATTCCACACTAGAGATCCCAAATTAGAAGATCCTTGTCAAATTCTTTCCAAATTCCAGACCCACAGGTCTGCTAGAGATAATAAAATGATTGCTGTTCTTTCAAGCTACTAAATTTGGGATCAGTTTGTCTGGCAGTGTAGTAACGGGGCCTGGGCCACGTGTCCCAACACAGGGCTTTGCACATGCTTTCCCTCCTACTTGAAACACTTGCACTGCTTTTGCCTAGTTACCGCCTACGTGTCTCCTTGGATCTTGGTAAAGCTACAACGCTTCTGGAGGCTCCACTCCCCCAACCTTGAAACCGGGATTTCATAATGCCCTCATAACACTAGGCACCTCTGGTACTTGTCACAGTTGTACTTAGAGATTCTTTCACTCGTCTTTCTGACAAGTCTTCAGCTCCATAGACCAGCATTTATAATGTAGACCATGCAGTTATAATGTAGGCCACGCATTGTAAATTCAAACATCAACAGGAACAGGAGAGTAACATAAATGGAGAGATGCGGGGAGGGCAGGGGTTGTGGTAAAATAAAAGTACTCATCTCTAGGACACAGTTGCCACTCAGCAGGCTCTGTGCAGCCAAAGCTGCCTCCTTTTTAAAAAATTTATTATTTATTTATTTGGCTGCACCGAGTCTTAGTTGTGACACTTGGAATCTTTAGTTGCAGCATGTTGGATCTAGTTCCTCCACCAGGGATGGAACTTGGGCCCCTGTATACAGTGTGTGGAATTTTAGCCTACTGGACCACTAGGGAAGTCCCAAATCTGCCTCATTTTCAAGGAAATGACACAAACCCAGATTATTGTGTGAATGTTACAATGACAGCTTCCCTGGTGGCTCAGAGGGTAAAGCGTCTGCCTGCAGTGTGGGAGACCTGGGTTCGATCCCTGGATCGGGAAGATTCCCAGGAGAAGGAAATGGCAACCCACTCCAGTATGGAGGAGCCTGGTAGGCTACAGTCCACAGGGTTGCAAAGAGTCAGATAGAACTGATGGACTTCACAATGACAGCAACAAACTAAAACTAAAAACCCAGAAGAAAGAAAAGGAGAGAAAAGAAAAACAACAATTACCTGAAGATTTAATACTCCTTATTTTTTTAGAACAACTTTGAACTCTCACTTTGTATAACCAAGGAACTGTGTTTAACTGAGGCACAGGTTAGCCGTGGGCTGGCTGGGGTTCAGGAGTAGGTCACTTGGATTTGTTTTTCTCTATTTGTACCTAGAGACTGTCAGTCAAATTCTCTTCCAAAGGCCAGAATACTCGACTCTTGCCTAATTACTAAAAAAAAAAAAAAAAAAAAAAAAATTATTTTTAGGAATTACTTATTTTTCTTTAGGAAGAAGTTGGAAATGAGGAATTGTGACCATTAAGTTACACTAAATCCTGTGTATTCCTTCCCAGAATTTACATTATATGTATTTGTAATAAGGAATGGGAACTCGCAGAGCTAGTTAAGGTCCTGTGAGAGGTTGATTTTTATCTAATGATCATATCTATTATTTCACGTATCAGTTAGAAAATACAGAAATGAGCTATCAAGCCATGAAAAGATACGGCTTGATATCTTTTCAAGGAATCAAGGAGGATGGAATTCCTGGCCGTCCAGTGGTTATAACTCTGTGCTTTTACTGCAGTGCCCCGGGGTTCAATCCCCGGCTAGGCAACTAAGATCTCGAAGTCACACAGCACAGCCAAAAAGAAACAAAGAGCAGTTAGTCACCTTC
>SJYA01009251.1:0-18654 GCA_006410615.1 Neotragus moschatus
ATGGGTTTGGGTGGACTCTGGGAGTTGGTGATGGACAGGGAGGCCTGGTGTGCTGTGATTCATGGGGTCACAAGGAGTCAGACATGACTGAGCTACCTAACTGAACTCATTATAGCCCCAAAACATTTATAGATAGTAATGGATGGGTGTGCCTGTGTCCCAGTGAAACATTTTCATAAAAATATATAGTGTCAGAATTGACCAAGGGCCATAGTTTGCTAACCCTTGACTTAGACTAATATACATATGTGTGTATATGTTATATATACATAGTGTGTGTATATGTGTGTATATATATGTATATGCTATTTTAAGCTGGTAACTGACCCAAACTTCTGGCCAATTTAAACTTGAACCATATTCCTCCCTTTTTAACAAAGGAAGAGTTTTGATATTTGTTGGAAGGCAACATGTGGTCAGCGTTAACTACAGCACTCAGCTTCTGTAATCTGGAGTCACTTATGGTACAGCTTGTCATGACTACTCACTTAGAAATGCTGCATTCTAAGATAGATTTTTGAGGGTAAGAGCATAGTGTGGGAGTCAGGATGCGTGTGTTCAAATCCTTGCTTTGCAACTAGCTAGTCAGATGACAAGTTACTAGCATTTCTGTGTGTCATATTCTCATCAGTAAAATGATGATGGTAATAGTGAATATCTTATATGTAATATAGGTATAGACTTGTGCTGTGGATTAAATGATAAACTAGGAAAGACTATTTATTTACCTGAGCCCTGCTAAGTTGTTTATATGAAGTATGTGACCTATTTACACATTGTGGGGGAATTAGATTTAAAGGTAAAAAGCTTATGCAAAAAAAACACAAAAAACAAACCTTATGCAAACTTGCTTTTCCCAATGGTATTCTTTCTTAGACTACTGGTTCTTTAACATCCCTTTCATGACCAATGAATTAATTCATGCATGGGTTCTCAGTTGCTTCAGTTGTGTCTGACTCTGTGCAACCCTATGAACTGTAGACCGCCAGCCTCCACTGTCCATAGGATTCTCCAAGGCAAGAATACAGGAGTGGCTTGTCATGCCCTCCTCCAGGGGATCTTCCTGACCCAGGGATGGAACCAGTGGCATCTCTTGTGTCTTCCGCATCACAGGTAGATTCTTTACCACTGAGCCACCTGGGAAGCCCGAATTAATTCATACAATTATACATATGAATGAGTAATAGATACAAGGATGAGCTATAGTCCAAGAAGTCATAAGACTGCCATGTATAATTAATGATAGTCATGGTCACAGCTGGGGAAAAATGAACCATAGCACAATAGATTCAGCCTATGGATTTGGATGCTATTGGCCTCTACAATCAATGCAGATCACTCCAGGATGGAAAGAGCCATCAGGTCTGTGCCTGCATTGTTCTGGTTGGTTATTTCTTGTACATAGTTGCAGCTTAACTGATGCTTATGTCTCATCCCATCAGTGCTACTTGCCCCATGCTCCCTGGGGAGAGAGAAGACTTTCAGTTTTTGTCTTTTATTTTTCTTCTCTCTAGGACTCACCTTAATGATGTCTTTCTACAGGACACTAATTTAACTACTGTGTGTGCTAAGTCGCTTCAGTCGTGTCCAACTCTTTGCAATCCTACAAACTGTAGCCCATCAGGCTTCTCTGTCCATGGGACTCTCCAGGCAAGAATACTTGAGTGGGTTGCCATGCCCTTCTCCAAAGTATCTTTCTCACCGAGGGATCAAACCCATGTCTCTTATGTCTCCTGCACTGGCAGGCAGATTCTTTACCACTAGAGTACCCTGGGAAGCCCTAGGTGGTGCTAGTGGTATTACTACTCGTGCTCTCATTTCTATTTTTACTACTCATTAATGACTACTCATTTCTATTTTTCACGATGCCATTAAAATCTGCTGGTAATGATGTTATGGAACAAGCCCTCCCATTCTTCGCTTCATATTCCATATCACTTTCACTCTGATTCAAGTCAGGTTTAACTTTCCTTACAGTTGGATTTCAGTATTTCAGAAAAGGAACTTTTCCATTACATGGAGACCAATCAGCACAGAAAAAGAACTAATCTAAGTCATATCACCTTTAATCCTTTAATACCAGATATGTAATGTTCTTTAGGGCTTCCCTTGTGGCTCAGGTGGTAAAGAATCTACCTGCAATGCAGGAGACCTGGGTTCAATCCCTGGGTTGAAANGAACTTTTCCATTACATGGAGACCAATCAGCACAGAAAAAGAACTAATCTAAGTCATATCACCTTTAATCCTTTAATACCAGATATGTAATGTTCTTTAGGGCTTCCCTTGTGGCTCAGGTGGTAAAGAATCTACCTGCAATGCAGGAGACCTGGGTTCAATCCCTGGGTTGAAAAGATCCCCTGGAGAAGGGAATGGCAATCCACTTCAGTATTTTTGCCTGGAACATTCCATGGACAGAGGAGCCTGGTGGGCTACAGTCCATGCAGTTGCAAAGAGGCAGACATGACGAAGTGACTAACACACACATACACATGCAATGCTCTTTATGCTACTGAGTTTTTATTATGGAAAATTCCAGAACATTTGCAAATTTAAGAGAATAGCATAATAAACTTCCTATGTACCCCTCACCCAAGTTCCTCAATTTTAAAATCTTGTTTCTGCTAAACTTAGTTTGACCACCTTTCCATCTCCACATTTCACATCTAAATCAATATGTGATTGCTAATTGTCTTAACCTTGCATTAATCTCTCCAAGTTGCTTCAGTTTGGGCAATGAATTATATGGCCTTCTTATCTATCTACCTTACTAACTGTCCCTCCCAGCCCCCTGGCACTGAATTACTTTGAAATAAGTGCTAGACTTTCTATCAACTCATCTTTAAATATTTGTGTGTAAATATCTTTCTTAATAAAAATTCTTAGCTCGCCATATGTCCATTTTCTCCAAAATGATACTAAAAATTCTAATCAATAATAAAATATTTGAAAGTACAAAATGCTAGATCCATGCTGGATAACCTCCTCCTTCTTTTATTCCCACTCCTCTTTCTTTCTGTTTATGCTGTGTTTTTATGCTCCAGATGGACCATTTTGACTAAATGAACTGATCAATGTCAACCTGTATGACTCATTATTTGACTTCAGGGGCTGTTTAGTCAAGAGTTTGGCCAAATTCACTGGTAGCTTTGGCACCTGCAAGTGTACTTCAGTTGCTAAGTATATGATACATGGGATATTGCTTAGGGCTATGGTAAGCCAAAAGTTAGGTCTAACACATACTGCTTCTGTATGACTTACTAATTGTAAAATTAAATACATAGGAAAGATCTGTCAGCTTTTGACATTTTAAAACTTTTAATAATTGTCATATTTTCTACCACTGTCTAAAATATGTATTGAGAAAACCTGCATGATCTGCAAAGTAATTGAAACATGAGAATTTTATATCAACTATTTTGAAGCTTTCATATAATGTGTTGTTTTGAAGTAGAGGGAGGGGCTTGTACATGTGTGACATAGTATTTTGTGTTAGATATTGATATAAATATGCCATCATTAACTTTTTTTTTTTAGAATCACAATTCAAGGTTTATTTTTTTTCCTTTTTTTTAAAAAAATTTTTTATTTTTTTCCATCTCAAGTATATATGAGTTCCCAATCTTGAACCGCCTCCCCCACCTCCCACCCCATATCAACTCTCTGGATCATCCCTGTGCACCAGTCCCAAGCATCCTGTATNCTTGTATCTTTTTGAATTATTGTTTTTGTTTCCTTCAGATGTATATGCAGGCGTGGAGTGCTAGGTCATATGGTAGTTCTGGTTTTAGGGTTTTTTTGAAGAACTTCCATAATGTTGATGACTGCACCAATTTACTTTCCTGCCAGCAGTATTCTAGGGGTTCCTTTTCTCCATATCCTCACCAACATTTGCTATTTGTAGACTCTTTAGTGGTAACCATTCTGATGGATGTGAGGTGATATCTCATTGTGGTTTTGATTGGCATTCCTCTGATAGTATATGATATTGAAGTTTTTCACGTGCCTGTTGGCCATCTGTATGTGTTTTTTAAATTTTCTTTATCCAGCTGTGTTGAGTCTCGTGGTACACGGGCTCTTTGTTGCAGCACATGGGCTCGGTTGCCCCATGGCATGTGGGATCTTAGTTCCCTGCGGGCATGTGCGTGCTCAACCATGTCCGACTCTGCACTCCAAGGACTGTAGCCCACCAGGCTCCTCTGTCTATGGCATTCTCCCGGCAGGAATACTGGAGAATGGGTTACCATTACCTCCTCCAGGGGATCTTCCTGACCCAGGGATTG
Source organism: Neotragus moschatus (assembly GCA_006410615.1). Classification (NCBI taxonomy): domain Eukaryota; kingdom Metazoa; phylum Chordata; class Mammalia; order Artiodactyla; family Bovidae; genus Neotragus; species Neotragus moschatus. The sequence continues at coordinate 4,283 of SJYA01009251.1, forward strand.
AATCTGAATCTCCTATGTCTCCTGCAGTACAGGTGGATTCTTGACTGCTGTGCCACCAGGGAAACCCTTATTTCCCTGACCAGAGATCAAACCCTTCCCCCTTGCACTGCGAGGTGGATTCTTAATCACTGGACCACCAGGGAAGTCCCTATCTATATGTCTTATTTGAAAAAATATCTATTCAGGTCTTCTGTCCATTTTTAGATCAGGTTGTTTTTCAACGTTAGGTTGTATGAGTTGCTTATATATTTGGGTTATACACATTGGTCATATCATTTGCAAATACTTTCTCCTACTCAGTAGATTGTCTTTTCATTTTGTCAATGGATTCCTTTGCTGTGCAAATGGTTTTATGTTTAATTAGGTCCTGTTTTTTAAATTTTGATTTTATTTCCTTTGCCTTACGTGACAAGTTGAAAAACACTGCTACAAATTATGTCAAAGAGGGTTATACCTAAGTTTCCTTCTAGGAATTTCATGGTTTCTGGTCTCACATTCAGATCTGTAACCCATTTTTAGTTATTTTTGTATATGTTGTTAGAAACGATTCTAATTTTGTTCTTTTATGTGTAGAAGTCCAGTTTTTCTAGCACCACTTATTGAAGAGACTGTCTTTTCTCCATTGTTTGTTCTTGCCTCCTTTCTTATAGCTTAACTGACCAAAAGTATGTGGGTTTAACACAGTATATCTTTCCATCTGCTTGTGTCATCTTTAATTTCTTTCATTAGCATCTTACAGTTTTCCAAGTACAGATTTTTACCTCCTGAGGCAGGTTTATTCTTAGATATTCTTTTTGATGTAGTTGTAAATGAGATTGTTTCCCTAACTTCTCTTTTGGATAGTTCTCTGTTAGTGTATAAAAATGCAAAAGATTTCTGTATATTGATTTTGTCTCCTGAAACTACTCAATTCATTGGTTAGCTCTAGTAGTTCTTTTGGTGGAGTATTTAGGATTTTCCATGTATAGTACCATGTCGTCTCCTTTTGGCAATTTGTATTCCTTTTATTTCTTTCTTGTCTCATTGTTGTAACTAGGACTTCTAATACTGCGTTGAATAAAAATGGTAGGAGTGGGTATCCTTGTCTTGTTCCTGATCTTAGAAGAAATGCTTTCAGCTTTTCACCATTGAGTATGATGTTAGCTGTGGGCTTGGCATATATGACCTTTATTGTGTTGAGGTATGTTCCCTCTGGGGCTTCCAAGTGGCTCAGTGGTAAAGAACACGCCTGCCAATGCAGGAGACATGGGTTCAGTCGCTGGGTCAGGAAGATCCCCTGGAGAAGGAAATGGCAACCTACTCCAGTATTCTTGCCTGGGAAATCCCATGGACAGAGAAGCCTAGAGGGCTACACTCCATGGAGTCACAAAAGAGTCAGACACGACTTAGTGACTAAAACAACAATGATTTTCCCTCTGTGCCCACTTTCTAGAGAGTTTCTATCATAAATTGATGTACAACTATCAGTTCAGTTCAGTCACTCAGTCATGTCCGGCTCTTTGCAACCCCACGAACTGTAGCACACCTGGCCTCCCCGTCCATCACCAACTGCCGGAGTCCACCCAAACCCATATCCATTGAGTCAGTGATGCTGTCCAACCATCTCATCCTCTGTCGTCCCCTTCTCCTCCTGTACAAATATAAGTGTGCTTTTGTTTTCCAAGGAAAATGAATAAATTTAAATTTGTCTTAAGGTAATACTTCTTGGAGTTTTTTTGTTAGGTTCTGGACCACTTTACACTCACAATTTATTGAGGACTCCAAAGATCTTCTGTTTATGTGGGGTATAATTATCAACATTTACTGTATTAAAAGTGGAAGTGAAAATCACTCAGTCATGTCCAACTCTTTGTGATCCCATGGACTGTAGCCCACCAGGCTCCTCTGTCCGTGGTTTGCTTCAAGCAAGAATACTGGAGTGGATTGCCACTCCAGGGGACCTTCCAGACCTCCACTGGAATCTTCCATTGCAGGCAGATTCTTTACTGTCTGAGCTCCCAGGGAAACCCATTAAAAGTGGAAACGGAGAACTTTCAAAAATATATACTGATTCATTTGCCAATAGCCATGATTAGTGCATTGTATGTTAATATAGATAACATCTTAGTGTTATAATAAAATTAGTTTTGGGTCTGCAACCCCTGAAGATGTGTTCTAAAGTAAAATGTTAGATTGTTTCAGAATAGGAAAAAGCATAGTGAAGGACAAAACTTGGCAAGTACATTTTATCTGCCTTAGTTTGTAATACATGAGTCTGAAAAGTAGCTCTGTAATGTGTTAAAATCTTAGCAAAGTTTGCCCAATTTTGGTAAGCTTTTTGCCTTGATTTACTGAGTACTGCCTCACCCTACAGCCTAAAAGGTTATCATTATCTGCTATGTAACCTGCCTGGGTAGCAAAGATTCTGGGTTTTGCTAGAATAATTTCCAGTGCTTTATGTTGACTTTTCTATATCCTTGATTATTTAAGGAAGAAAAAGAATCAAGGTTCTTCACTTGTGAAATAGCATAGACTTTTTAAAAAATCCTGTTACCATCTATGTTTATTTTTCAGTGCTTTATTTTGACTCTAATTAAATAATCGATTATTGTTTCTTAGGCATCCATGATCCCATCTTAAGTATCCAAATATCTTCTGACAAGTTGTTTTTTTAATTTTCACTTTCCCAAAAATATTACCTGTAGATGACAGAGACTTAAAATGGCTATGTTTAATTTATAACCACTGCTGCTGCTGCTAAGTCGCTTCAGTTGTGTCCGACTCTGTGCGACCCCATAGACGGCAGCCCACCAGGTTCCCCGTCCCTGGGACTCTCCAAGCAAGAATACTGGAGTGGGTTTCCATTTCCTTCTCCAAAGCATGAAAGTGAAAAGTGAAAGTGAAGTCGCTCAGTCGTGTCCGACTCTTAGCAACCCCATGGACTGCAGACCTCGAGGCTCCTCCATCCATGGGATTTTCCAGGCAAGAGTACTGGAGTGGGGTGCCATTGCCTTCTAGTAATCTTCATATGCTAAAGTTCTGATGAAGGGGTACCTACTACTAATATAACCCACAAGGATATTTGGTTGTTCATTTACATTGATTATGATTACACTTATTCTGGAATCATTTACTCCGTCTTATTTCGTGTATATCATTCTTTAGAATGATTTTTCTTGGCTTCTGTTTTTTCCATTCCTGCTGTCTGTTGAATTGGTGGGCTTTCTTTGGTCCCCATTTTCCTGTCTATCTGTTTGAAAGTTTCTCTTTATGGCAGAACCTGCTAGATGTCTCTGCCATAGCCGTTTTCCCTTTTTTCCTTAGCGATAAAACTGGGAAATAGACCTTGCTGAGAAACTGCATCTCTGAGTTTCTTTCATAGATAGAAGGGACACAGTATGTGAGAAGTTGGTTGCTTGGAACATCTGGGAAGGCCCATTGAAAGGGTAATGAATGACAGGGGCTTCCCTGGTGGTCCAGTGGTTGGGAATCTGCCTGCCAATGCAGCAGACGCGGGTTTGATCCCTGGTCCGGGAAGATCCCACATGCCACAGGGCAACTGAGCCCAGGCACCACAACTACTGAAGTCCCCATGCCCTAGAGCCCATGTTCTACAACGAGAGAAGTCTCTGCAATGAGAAGCCCACACGCCACAACTGGAGAAAGCCAGAACAGCAATGAAAACCCCGCACAGCTGAAAAGAAACTAATTAATAAATTTAAAAAGGAAAATAGTAATGAAAGTTGGCCTATGTTCCTTTATTCTTTCTTCCTTTATCCTGCTTGGAATGTGGGTATGATAACCGGAACTCCAGAAACCATCATGCACCCTGAAGCAACTTTAAGGATGGAAGCTACACCCCCAGGATAGTAGGGCAGAAAGAGCCTGAGCCCCAGTGACCAAGCAGTGGCCAAATCTGCCCTTACCTGCTCACCTCCAGATTTTATTCATATGAAATAAAGACCAATTCTGATTTTACACTAGTCACTTTAGTCAAGATTTTTATTATTAGCTGAATGCAATTTCTAACTGATTCACCTGAAATTTTTAAACATGTATACTTAATGTAACAAGATCTAAACTTAATCAGTACCTCTATATACATTACAGACCAAGGACCACTACTATCAGAACTTTGGATATGTTGTCATTGCTCACTTCTTAAAAAGCTTCTTGCTGATCTTTGCACCATCTTCCCCTACTACACACACACTCACATATTTATTTTCTGATTCTTACAAGTTCAACAAGGTATGTACCCTTATTCCATTTTCACAGATGAAGAAATTGCGGTTCACAGGCATTAGGTAACCTTTCCAAGGTCACATAATTAATAAGTGGCAAAGTCTAACACCCAAACTTTTCTATTGTGTCAGAAATCTTGAAAAGTAAGAGTGTTAGTCGCTCAGTTGTGTCCGACTTTGTAATCCCACACACTGTAGCCCGTGAGGCTCCTCTGTCCATGGGATTCTGCAGGCAAGAATACTGGAGTGGGTAGCCATTCCCTTCTCCAGGGGATCTTCCCAACCCAGGGACCAAACCTGGGTCTCCTGCATTGCAGGCAAATTATTTGCCATCTGAGCCTCCAGGGAAGTCACAAATCTTAGCTGTATTCTTTCATCAACTACTTTGTTGGCATTGTAGCTGAGGACAAGCACACCCTCTGACTGGGGGAAGGCTGGAGTAAAGCAAGCTATGCTATTACCCAGATCATCATATCGTACTAAATGGATATATATAAGTGATCAGTCTGTTAATTTAAGGACAGCAGCTTCTGGTTTAGCCAATTTCCAGGATACAGGACTTTTCCCAGAGGGAAATCTACATCCTTGTAGGAGTTCTCTAGTAATGCTCTTGGGACACCTTGCTAGAGAATGAGCTAATACAACCAGGTCCTAATAAGCCTCACCAGACAAACAAAATAAAGGCAGAACTATAATCATGATCAGAAAGGAAAAAGAAAATAATATTAAAATAACCATTTTGCCACCATAAAATCTGTGTTTCTCTTTCAGAGCCACCAAAGAGATATCACTGAGAAGGATGTTTTGTGTGTTGTAAGGAAAGAAGGCAATGAAAATGTTTAGAAGCAAGGAACTTGAGAAACTATTTTAGTTGAGAGTAAAGGCAAGGACGGGGAGTGACTGAACAAAACACAATTCTGAGGTGTCTTAAATGAATTTAATAAAATAAAATAGAAATAATTTCTTTTCCTTTGACATATGTCAAAGGAATATGCTTGATAGATGAATCTGATCAGATAGACATGCTTTGAAGACAAATGTAGCCAAATTATGTAACCAGAGCTTCTTCAAGTTCTAGATGCAAAGCTTTTAGAGGAATAACAAAAAAGAAAAGATTTTGTAGAAATTCAGATCGGCAGATTCAGAAACACAATTTGGAATGAATTTTTCTGGCCAGAGGGCAAGAATGCAGAAGAAAATCCTTCTCCTCAGGTTTATGGAGTATTTGGGTCACAATGACCCATTTATGTAGATTTATAATTTTTGCTGATCTTTCGATTTAATTTTTTTCCAAACTCCAGTTACAAAGAAACATGAACTTTGGCATGGGCTGAACTCAAGAGACTACCCTCTATTTATCTTCCCCACCCCACTGTCCAGGTGTCACCTCTCTTGAGTGTATTGGGAAGGCACACAGATGGCTCTCATCCCTCTTTTATTTTTAATTAGAGGACAATTGTTTTACAATTGTTTTGTTGGTTTCTGCCTCACAATAATGTGAATCAGCCATAAGTATACACATACCCCCTCCCTCCCAAGCCTCCCTCCCTCTCATCCCTCTTATGTTGACATCTTGGGGGTTTTGTCTCCAGATCCTGGGGTCCTCTCACCTCTCCCATCACTACTGTGACAAATCACGTACCCCTCTACTGACCGTCCCCTCCTGGAGCTTGATGTCTGCTGTGCCTCTTGATAAAATCCAACTCCTTTGAGTTCACAGGGTGAATGCAGAACCAGCCACACTTCCCGTTCTGCCTTATTCCTCAGCCTGCATAACCACAAGGCTGTGTGGATGAAGCAGATTTACCAGATGGTAGGGTTAGTTAAATGGACTTACAATGTGGGAGTAAATAAAAGGTACAGTTATATATTCAAGTCAGCATTGCTCACACTAGAATAAAAGCCACAGAGGACCTGGGAACGGGGGTGGGTGGAAGAGTTGGCTTGAGTAGGAGAATCTAGGGTGGGTTTTGCAGTTCTGAATCGGGTTCCTGAGCACTCCCAGCTAACGTGGAGTTTGAAGATGCCTTCTCTCCTTAACAACATCTCCAAAAGACAGTGGTTCAACAGGAGAAAAGTCTAGATTCATATATAAGAAGAGAAAGATTTCTCTAAATGCAATGAAGCCTGCACAACTCTCTGCCTACTAATGAAGCTATGTTTAATTTCCCTTCTACTTCTTCTTTTTTTTTTTTTTTGCTTTTATTTCCAGTATTCTGGGAGGTGGATCATAGAGGATCCTGCTGTGATATATATCAGAGAGTGTTTTGCCCTATGTTCTCCTCTAGGAGTTTTATAGTTTCTGTTCTTATGTTTAGGTCTTTAATCCATTTTGAGTTTATTTTTGTGTGTGGTGTTAGAAAGTGATCTAGTTTCATTCTTTTACAAGTGGCTGACCAGTTTTCCCAGCACCACTTGTTAAAGAGATTGTCTTTACTCCATTGTATATTCTTACCTCCTTTGTCAAAGATAAGGTGTCCATAGGTGAGTGGATTTATCTCTGGGCTTTCTATTTTGTTCCATTGATCTATATTTCTGTCTTTGTGCCAGTACCAAACTGTTTTGATGACTGTGGCTTTGTAGTAGAGCCTGAAGTCAGGCAGGTTGATTCCTCCAGTTCCATTCTTTTTTCTCAAGATTGCTTTGGCTATTCGAGGTTTTTTGTATTTCCATACAAATCTTGAAATTATTTGTTCTAGCTCTGTGAAAAATACTGCTGGTAGCTTGATAGGGATTGCATTGAATCTGTAGATTGCTTTGGGAAGTATACTCATTTTCACAATATTGATTCTTCCAATCCATGAACATGGTATATTTCTCCATCTATTAGTGTCCTCTTTGATTTCCTTCATCAGAGTTTTATAGTTTTCTATATATAGGTCTTTAGTTTCTTTAGGTAGATATATTCCTAAGTACTTAATTCTTTTCGTTGCAATGGTGAATGGGATTGTTTCCTTAATTTCTTTTTCTACTTTCTCATTATTAGTGTATAGGAATGCAAGGGATTTCTGTGTGTTGATTTTATATCCTGCAACTTTACTATATTCATTGATTAGCTCTAGTAATTTTCTGGTGGAGTCTTTAGGGTTTTCTATGTAGAGGATCATGTCATCTGCAAACAGTGAGAGTTTTACTTCTTCTTTTCCAATTTGGATTCCTTTTATTTCTTTTTCTGCTCTAATTGCTGTGGCCAAAACTTCCAGAACTATGTTGAATAGTAGCGGTGAAAGTGGGCACCCTTGTCTTGTACCTGACTTTAGAGGAAATGCTTTCAATTTTTCACCATTGAGAATAATGTTTGCTGTGGGTTTGTCATATATAGCTTTTATTATGTTGAGGTATGTTCCTTCTATTCCTGCTTTCTGGAGAGTTTTTATCATAAATGGGTGTTGAATTTTGTCAAAGGCCTTCTCTGCATCTATTGAGAGAATCATATGGCTTTTATTTTTCAATTTGTTAATGTGATGAATTACATTGATTGATTTGCGAATATTGAAGAATCCTTGCATCCCTGGGATAAAGCCCACTTGGTCATGGTGTATGATCTTTTTAATGTGTTGTTGGATTCTGATTGCTAGAATTTTGTTGAGGATTTTTGCATCTATATTCATCAGTGATATTGGCCTGTAGTTTTCTTTTTTTGTGGCATCTTTGTCAGGTTTTGGTATTAGAGTGATGGTGGCCTCATAGAATGTGTTTGGAAGTTTACCTTCCTCTGCAATTTTCTGGAAGAGTTTGAGTAGGATAGGTGTCAGCTCTTCTCTAAATTTTTGGTAGAATTCAGCTGTGAAGCCGTCTGGACCTGGGCTTTTGTTTGCTGGAAGATTTCTGATTACAGTTTCAATTTCCGTGCTTGTAATGGGTCTGTTAAGATTTTCTATTTCTTCCTGGTTCAGTTTTGGAAAGTTGTACTTGTCTAAGAATTTGTCCATTTCTTCCACGTTGTCCAATTTATTGGCATATAATTGCTGATAGTAGTCTCTTATGATCCTTTGTATTTCTGTGTTGTCTGTTGTGATCTCTCCGTTTTCATTTCTAATTTTATTGATTTGATTTTTCTCTCTTTGTTTCTTGATAAGTCTGGCTAGTGGTTTGTCAATTTTATTTATCCTTTCAAAGAACCAGCTTTTGGCTTTGTTAATTTTTGCTATGGTCTCTTTCGTTTCTTTTGCATTTATTTCTGCCCTAATTTTTATGATTTCTTTCCTTCTACTAACTCTGGGGTTCTCCAATTCTTCCTTTTCTAGTTGCTTTAGGTGTAGAGTTAGGTTATTTATTTGACTTTTTTCTTGTTTCTTGAGGAATGCCTGTATTGCTATGAACTTTCCCCTTAGCACTGCTTTTATGGTGTCCCACAGGTTTTGGATTGTTGTGTTTTCATTTTCATTTGTTTCTATGCAAATTTTGATTTCTTTTTTGATTTCTTCTGTGATTTGTTGGTTATTCAGAAGCGTGTTGTTCAGCCTCCATATGTTGGAATTTTTGATAGTTTTTCTCCTGTAATTGAGATCTAATCTTAATGCATTATGGTCAGAAAAGTTGCTTGGAATGATTTCGATTTTTTTGAATTTATCAAGATGAGATTTATGGCCCAGGATGTGATCTATCCTGGAGAAGGTTCCGTGTGCACTTGAGAAAAAGGTGAAATTCATTGTTTTGGGGTGAAATGTCCTATAGATATCAATTAGGTCTAACTGGTCTATTGTATCCTTTAAAGTTTGCGTTTCTTTGTTAATTTTCTGTTTAGTTGATCTGTCCATAGGTGTGAGTGGGGTATTAAAGTCTCCCACTATTATTGTGTTATTGTTGATTTCCCCTTTCATACTTGTTAGCATTTGTCTTACATATTGAGGTGCTCCTATGTTGGGTGCATATATATTTATAATTGTTATATCTTCTTCTTGGATTGATCCTTTGATCATTATGTAGTGGCCTTCTTTGTCTCTTTTCACAGCTTTTGTTTTAAAGTCTATTTTGTCGGATATGAGTATCGCTACTCCTGCTTTCTTTTGGTCTCTATTTGCATGGAATATCTTTTTCCAGCCCTTCACTTTCAGTCTGTATGTGTCTCTTGTTTTGAGGTGGGTCTCTTGTAGGCAGCATATATAGGGATCTTGTTTTTGTATCCATTCAGCCAGTCTTTGCCTTTTGGTTGGGGCATTCAATCCATTTACATTTAAGGTAATTATTGATAAGTATAATCCCGTTGCCATTTACTTTACTGTTTTGGGTTTGGGTTTATACTCCCTTTTTTTGTGTTTCCTGTCTGGAAAATATCCTTTAGCATTTGTTGGAGAGCTGGTTTTGTGGTGCTGAATTCTCTCAGCTTTTGCTTGTCTGTAAAGCTTTTGATTTCCCCTTCATATTTGAATGAGATCCTTGCTGGGTACAGTAATCTGGGCTGTAGGTTATTTTCTTTCATCACTTTAAGTATGTCTTGCCATTCCCTCCTGGCCTGAAGAGTTTCTGTGGAGAGATCAGCTGTTATCCTTATGGGAATCCCCTTGTGTGTTATTTGTTGTTTTTCCCTTGCTGCTTTTAATATTTGTTCTTTGTGTTTGGTCTTTGTTAATTTGATTAATATGTGTCTTGGGGTGTTTCGTCTTGGGTTTATCCTATTTGGAACTCTCTGGGTTTCTTGGACTTGGGTGATTATTTCCTTCCCCATATTAGGGAAGTTTTCAACTATTATCTCCTCAAGTAATTTCTCATGGTCTTTCTTTTTGTCTTCTTCTTCTGGGACACCTATAATTCGAATGTTGGAGCGTTTCATATTGTCCTGGAGGTCTCTGAGATTGTCCTCATTTCTTTTAATTCGTTTTTCTTTTTTCCTCTCTGATTCAGTTATTTCTACCATTCTATCTTCTATTTCACTAATCCTATCTTCTGCCTCTGTTATTCTACTATTTGTTGCCTCCAGAGTGTTTCTGATCTCATTTATTGCATTATTCATTATATAATGATGCTTTTTTATTTCTTCTAGGTCCTTGTTAAACCTTTCTTGCATCTTCTCAATCCTTGTCTCCAGATTATTTATCTGTGATTCCATTTTGAGTTCAAGATTTTGGATCATTTTCACTAACAATATTCTGAATTCTTTCTCAGGTAGATTCCCTATCTCTTCCTCTTTTGTTTGGTTTGGTGGGCATTTCTCCTGTTCCTTTACCTCCTGGATATTCCTCTGTCTCTTCATCTTGGTTATATTGATGCATTTGTTGTGGCCTTTCTATATTCTGGGAATTTGCAGAGTTCTCTTTATTATGGAATTTCCTCCCTATAGGCAGGGTTGTATCAGTGGCTTGTCAAGATTTCTTGGTTAGGGAGGCTTGTTTTGGAGTTCTGGTGTGTGGAGCTGGATTTCGTCTCTCTTGAGTTTGGAGTATCACTACACGGCTGCCCCAGCAAAGTCTCCCTTCTACTTCTGAATAATGGTCAAAGGCAAAACAGGAAAGGGGACTCAGCAGTCCCTGATGCTCCTTCACTCCTGGGCTACACAAAAGACCTGGCTGAAGTTCTGGAATGACCACTGCCCTATACCTGGAGCCCATATACATCTCTGCATGGGATGCCTCACAGGACTCTCCAAGCAGGAGGGAAGCAGAGTGACTTGTCTTCCTAGCTAAGAAACTGACTTAGTTGCCTTAAGGAAATCAAGGTCCAAGCAACTTCTGAAGATTCACTTTGCAGGACTAATTTCCACTGCTTTTATGTGACAACCCTTTCCCTTAAAGGTGCAAGACTTCTCTCTCTAAATCTGTGGTTCTCAAATAGGGGTGATTTTGGCTTCCAGGGAACATTTAACAATGTCTGGAGACATTTTGGGGCCTTCCCTGATGGCTCAGCGGGTAAAGAATCCGCTTCCAAAGCAGGAAATGCAGGTTCGATTCCTGGGTCAGGAAGATTCCCTGAAGGAAGAAATGGCAGCCCATTCCAGTATTCTCGCCTGGAGAATCCCATGGACAGAGGAGCCTGGCAGCCTACAGTCCAAAGTGTCACAAAGAGTCAGACACGACTGAGCAATTAAGACATTTTTGGTTGTCACAGCGTCAGAGAGGAGTGGGGGAAACGCTGCTGGCATCTAGTGGGTAGATGCCAGGGATGCCACTAAACATCCTACAGTGCAAAAGATAACTCCCTACAAGAAAGAAATATCCAGCTCCAAATACCAATAGTGCTGCTATCTGCTCCAAATGCTTAGGGAAAAAAAAAAGAGATTTCATGTCATCTGTGACTACTCATCATGCTACCATTCTCATGTCACTCCTGAATTTTACTTTTAAAATTCTTCAGCTGATCTTCCTACAAATCATTCCCAAGAAGTAGATTAAGAGTAATCACGGCATTTACTGAGTTCATACTATGTGCCAGGTTCTGGGAAAAGGACTTTATATACTTTATCTCTTTTTTGTCACCATTTTTCAGAAAAGAAAACTGAGGTTCAGGGCAATTAAGTTGTAGATGTACACAAAGCTTAAATTCACCGAGGTGGGAATCAATGCAGAGCTCAGGTTTCTGATCTTTAACTCAATGCCTTTTTATGAAAAACAACAGTGTGCATTCAATTTATTGAACAATTCCTTTAAACTCAGAATTCTATTTTTCATCATACGAATTTTCCATCTTCTGACAAAAAGTATTTGTTATGGCCATCCATCACTTGGAGCAAACTTGATAGATGGATTTTGAAATACACATATTTGTAAAACTCCCTTCTTTCCCCAAAGAAGAAAAGCTATGTCTTTTATATATTTTAGTCTCAAATTTAAAGAATCTCTATCTTGGGGTGTCTGTATTTAAAAGAAAAAAAGCAACATTTTGTAACATTCACAACAGCAGATTGAATTTTCTTATTCATGTGCCTGTCTCCTTCTCTGTCCTGTGTTTTCCTTTTCTACTGCTACAGAACAAATTAAAACAAACTTAGCAACTTAAGACAATATCTATTAATTATCTCACAGTTCTGTAAGTCAGAAGTTCTGTAAGTCCGAAATCAGTTACGCATAGCCGAGGCATAACTGACTTCTCTGCTCAGGCTCTCCCAAGGCTGAAATCATGGAATCAAGTCAGGCTAAGTTCTCCTCTGGAGGCTCTGCAGAAATTTTACTTTCAAACTCACTGAGGTCGCTGCAGTTGTAAGACTAAAGTCTCACTTGCTGGCTGATGGTCAGGGATTAACTATCTATACTCGTCTCCAGTGAAGCAGCTCCCTCCATCATCAAAGCTGTTAGGAACGAATCTCACTTGATGATGAATCTGCTTCATGGTTTGAATTTCCAAGGAAAGCCCAGTCCCCTTTAAGGGCCCATGTGATTACATGAGGCCCACCAAGGACAATCTCCCCATCATGAGGTCTATTGATTTGACTCCTTAGTTACATGAGCAGAATCCCTCACAACAGTACCTAGATTCACGTTTGTTTGAATAACTGGGAGAACATCTATGTATAGCAGGAATCTTGGTTTACAAGGAATCTTGAAGGTCATCTTAGAACCCTTCCTAGTTCACAGTCTGTAAACTCCTTGATGGCAAAACCTGGGTCTTGTGCATCTTTGTCTGGTACTCAAAAGATGCTCCATGAGTGTTCACTGAACTGAATTGTTTTAAAGGGATTGAGAAATTACTGAAGTCATGAAATTGTTACATATAAGCATTAATTTTCAGGTAAGGACAACTCCCGTCAGGAAAAAGATCAATAAGATGCAATGCCCAGGTAGCCTTTAGGGTGATCTCTATCATGACCTCTTTCTCTATCAAAAGATTAAGTGGACTTTCTACTTTCACTATGGGAATGCAGCTTTGATTTCATTAAGGGAAGTCAAGGGGAAAAGAATTCCTATCCCAGAAATGGCAAGAGAAACAACTTTCCAGAATCGAATCAATTCTGTTGAGTAAAGAATGTTTTCAGTGGGTTCAAGGTGTCATGAGCTTCCCTTGCCTAGTCTGCTAGCTCTTTGAGAGTGGAATTACGTATTATTTATATTAAAAAAAACTAAGAACGTAGCATCTGGTCCCATCACTTCATGGTAGATAGATGGGGAAACAATGGAAACAGTGGCAGATTTTATCTTCTTGGGTTCCAAAATCACTGCAGATGGTGACTGCAGCCATGAAATTCAAAGACACTTGTTCCTTGGAAAATAAGCTATGACAAACCTAGACAGCATATTAAAAAGCAGAGACATCACTTTCCCAACAAAAGTCTATATAGTTAAATCTATGGTTTTTCCAGTAGTCATGTATGGATGCAAGAGGTGGACCAAAAAGAAAGCTGAATGTGAAAGAATTGATGCTTTCAAACTGTGGTGCTGGGGAAGACTCTTGAGAGTCTCTTGGACAGCAAGGAGATCAAACGAGTTAATCTTAAAGAAGCTCAACCTTGAATATTCATTGGAAGGACTGATGCTGAAGCTGAAACTCCAATACTTTGGCCACTTGATGTGAAGAGCTGACTCATTAGAAAAGACCCTGATGCTGGGAAAGATTGAGGGCAGGAGGATGACGGTGATAGAGGATGAGATGGTTGGATGGCATCACAGAATCAATGGNCTGAAACTCCAATACTTTGGCCACTTGATGTGAAGAGCTGACTCATTAGAAAAGACCCTGATGCTGGGAAAGATTGAGGGCAGGAGGATGACGGTGATAGAGGATGAGATGGTTGGATGGCATCACAGAATCAATGGACATGAGTTTGAGCAAACTCCTGGAGATAGTTCAGACCAGGGGGGACTGACATGCTGCAGTCCACGGGATCACGAAGAGTCAGGTACTAGCGACTGAACAACAACAACACATTTATATCCCTAGAACTAGCATGGTACTTGCTTCAGAAGACCAGCTTTAAAGACAAAAGCTGACTGAATGTTTGTATTATGGAATGAATGCTATTTGGCCTGTCTCTGCTAGTAGTTAGTCACTTCCTGTGGGCCAGGGCTCTATCCAATGCATTTTCTGCAATCCAGCAATGTCTGTCTGGTCCCGGCAGCTATTGAACATTCAACAGGTGCAGTGGTTGGACTTTGTTTTAAATGTACTTTCTCCTCTCCTAAACTGGCAGTTGGTCATTTTCAGTTTTACAGTATGAATTTAAGGTGATTACTATTCAACCTAGATTGGTTGTTGTTCAGTCGCTCAGTTGTGTCCGACTCA
>SJYA01009253.1:0-15202 GCA_006410615.1 Neotragus moschatus
TGGGGTGCCCACTCTTTCTTGCAGGAGGATGTGATTGCCTTGTTTGAGTAAGTCTGCAGCCTGGCAGGGAAGTGAAATCCGCTACTCGGGGACAAGCAGGAACTGTGCCCAGCCCCTTGATAAGAAGGTTGTTTGGCCAAGGGGCCCTATCTGTGGGAGCCAAGTAGGGCAGAGAACTCGTGGTTAGGCCACTCGAGGCCTCTCGATTTCACCAGATGTCAGGGCAGCACTTAACATTCAATTATAATTTTAGGTCTTATACCATTGGGACAGTTAGTGCCTCATTCACAACATGTGGAGACGTGAGAGACTCACAGGGAACTGTCTCCCAGCAACCAGAATACTGACTATACCATTTTCACAACAGAACGGGGAGAGAAAACACTAAGGCACATTTCTGTAGCATTTCATTTATAAAATAAAATACGATTATTTCTCTCCACTTTTAAAAATTTATCTTTAGAGTTGTAATAAAGTCCAGGAATAGACTTTTTTTTTTTTTTTCTTAAAAGACCAGAGAGTAAATATTATAGGTTTCTGGGCCATACGGTCTCTGCCACAGATAATCAACTCTGCAACTGTAGCTAGAAAGTGGCCACAGACAAGGTGTGAGTGAATGGATATGACTGTGTTTTAATAGAGTGTTATTTAAACACAGGCAATGAGCTCATGCGTCATCATTTGCCAACTCCTACTATATATTTTTTTCCTTGACATGTGGTATCCTAAATTATTTAAGTATTTTTAAGTTTTAATACTACCCAGCTCCCACTCAGATACAAAAGGGATACAAAAAAGACCTTCTGAAAGAACGTAAATCTTGGCTAAAGTCCTTCAAAGTAGTACAAGGAGGAATTCCATTGCACAACATATAGAAAATTGTTAAGGTTTCTGTCTATCCAATTATACCCCCAAATATAATTCATCAAAGTCTCTAATTTCACCCCCTCCCAAACTCAGTACCAAATTCTCAATAGCTGGTTTATCTATTTCTTTCTCCTCCCAACTTTGGCCACTTTAAGTAAATAAATAAAGTCTTGGGCTTTGGAATTGTCTGTGACTTACCCACTCTATTGATCAGCACAGCCAAACTCCAGAAAATTGGAATGGTGGGGAGAGAAATTGCATTAGAAATACTGAACATGCAAATGTTGGTAATACAATTTTTCTTTTTTCCCCAATGACAGTGTAAAAGTGAGATGTTATCCTAGTCAGCATCCTTGTGAGGCTTTAACCAGGCATATGCAACATTGGAGATCGTTAAATAAACCCTCATTTCAGCTCTTGTTTCACAGATGAGAAAACGAGCCCAGAGAGAAGAGGCTTGCCTTACTTATTTACATATACCCAGGTCTAAGTATTATTTTAAGAATTTCAAGAGAAAGTTTGGGTGATCCGTGATATTAGGTGGTAGATTCCTGCCCCGCAGCACCTGGGTGCCAGGTACCCTCACTGAGTAGGTCTAGTTTGTGCAGATGCTGGGTTAGGTTCTGTGGTCTCCAAATGAAAGATGCATAGGTCCCGTTCTGTATGTCACCCTACACTTTCTGTGTGTTTGGGAAAACTAATTTTCCGTAGAGACTATAAAATGGGGCTGATCTTTTTAACTCTTCCTTTGTATTGTTGTAAGAATTAAATGAGACGTAGCATGTGAAGTCATCAGAATATCAGCTGGTGCAAAATGAACCTGCAGGGTTAGCTGTTACCTTCAGCACAATGCATAAAGGAGCCGGAAAAGTGAAACTCCACTTAAAGTGCAGATGTGGCTGCGTGGTGACCCTAGTGAGCTTGGGGCGGGGTGAAGGGCACTTGTCTTCTCTCAGGGGAAGGAGGCCTTCCTGGATGGAGTGGCTCCTCAGGCAAGAGCTGAAGGATGGACAGGAGTGAGGAGGAGTTTTGCAGAGAGACAATGGCATTCAGGCAAAGGGGGAGGTCAGGCTGCATCAAGAGGGCTGGATACTTACATTAGGAAGGAGACCTGACATCAGAAGATGGTGGACGCTAAGAGCAGTCCAGTTCATAAAGGGTCTTGCTTTCCTCGCTCAGGAAACGGTTGGGCTTTACCCTTCCGGTTGGGAGGTGTGAGGGGGTGGCAGAGGAGTGACACGTACTGCCTGTCACTTTATAAAGCTAATCAAGGCAGCAGCCTTACGTCTGGATGGGGACAAAGCTCTGGCTGAGCGATTAGTTAGTAGACAGTTGTACAAACCAAGGGAGATATCAAGAGACTGGACTGGGCTGCAAACACAAATGCTGACAGAGACCAACAGCTGCCATAGCTGAATAAATCCAGCCAGGTGGGCAGTGGCTGCAGCAGACAGGAGAACTCACGCCCTGCATCAAGAGACCACCACAGCTTCAGTCACTTTTGGAGTCCTTAGAGGATAGGTTGGCAAGTTACAGCTTCCTATAGCTTTTCTCTAAAAAAATTAAAAAAAATTATATTGGGTATGTTTTATTCAATTCGGCTGTGAATCTAGAACCACTATATATATATATACACACACATTTAAAAAACGTATTTTGCCTTTATTTTTGAAGGAATTTTCCATGAGTATAGAATTCTGACTTGACATGTTTTCTCTTTTAGCACTTATATATCATTTTATTGCCTTCCACGTTGCATTGTTTCAGATGAGAGATCACTTGTAACTCTTAACAAGCTCCCCTGATTGCGATGTGTCTTCGGTAAAACTTGCTGTAAAACTTTTTCTTTTTCTTCTTGTTTGTTTGACCTAGTTGCAGAATGCAGGATCTTTTTTTAAGATGCCTCTTCAGGGAGCCTAGGTGACACTGTGGCTCAAGGTCAGCGTCCACCCCCCAGCCTGAGCCCATGTGATGGGAGCCACCCAACTCCCATCAGAGTCGCCCAACACAGCTTAGCGGCTGTTCTGTGCGCACAGGTCCACACTCAGGTGGGTGCCGCTCACACTGTACACGCTGCGTCTTCCATAATGACTTCCCCACAGGTGGAAGTAGCTGGTCTTGAAGAAAATGTGCCCTTTTCTAAAAGCAAAAAGCACCGTGTGGACGGATGATGCCCTGGGTGGGAGCCTGAGTAGCTCCATCTCAGATGGAGGCAGAGGAGCGTCCCAAGGAGGATGCAGGCCGGAGACCAAGGGACTGCTGAGCCATCTCTTTGGCATGGATCAGCTGGTTTCAGCGGGAATCCTGAAAAGGCCCGGATGGGACAGTGGGAAGTCGGGCCAAGAGGGAAGAAGCAGAGAGGAAAGTGGGGCTGAGAAGACTCAGAGTCCTGTGTCCTGCTGGTGATAAAGGGTGACAGAGACACAGGTGGGGAAAGGTGACTTTTCCAAGTTCGATAAAACAGAGCCCCAGGGCCGCTCAGCAGGGCTCTAGGCAGGGCTCCCGTCTGTAGGTGCTGGAACTGGAGCTGGCAGAAGCCCCGAGCATGCAGGTGTGCTCTCCAGACTCGAAGACCCAGAGTTCCAGACTCCATACATCTTCAGGTTCCTGTCTGCTCAAGCCGTCCTTGACAGATTGGTGGTTCCCAGAAGCACCCCAGAGTTGGGGGATCCATGAGCTTCCTTGACCTCACCCCATCTCTCCTCTATTCCCCTGGGGTGCATCCCCCCATTTCTCTTTTGTCTCTTTGGGTCCCATTTTCAGACCCCTTCCCCTGGAGCATCTTAGGTTGAGCACAGGCTGGTTCACAGGTGCTGTCTTTCAGAAAACAGACAATTCTCGTGGAAGAAAAGAAATGGTGACAGCAATGGGAAAGAACCTGCCTGTCAAAGCTGGGGACTTGAGAGACAGGTTTGTTCCCAGGGTTGGGGAGATCCCCTGGAGGAGGGCATGGCAGCCCACTCCAGGATTCTTGCCTGGAGAATCCCATGGGCGGAGGAGCCTGGTGAGCAGTCTGTAGGGCTGCAAAGAGTCAGACATGCATGAAGTGACTTAGCACGCACGCAGGCTTTGCCGACATGAACTTGTCACTTTTACACTCATCTGAGGCTGTTCATTTCACCCTGTCAGCCTCATCTCCATGGAGATCCATCCCTCCCCAAGACAGAGACGAAGAGATACAGACCAGGGACCAGGAGTCCTGGAGGAGGGTCTCCTGCCATCCTCCTGTTCCTGGAGAAGGGGTCTGCTCTGTCTGTAGTTGGCTCATTTTCCCTGGGAGCCTTGGGCCCAGGACTTAAAAATTCCTGTGGTGGTGGCCACGCGCTTTATTAGGAGAAATCCCCAACTTCTTCCTTCCTAGGTGGAACCCCGCAAGTGCCCAGAGCCACATGTGTTGTCTTCCACGTCGGCATCCTGGCACGACCTGGCTCCCTGCCTGGGGCAGGGGGTGGCCTGGCTGTGCTTGTGGGGAGCCCAGTGCTCTGCTCTGGCACTCCTACCCCCGCCCCACACCTGCTGGCCAAGCTATCGCAACACAGCTCGTTTTCCTAACAAAGGCCTCAAATGGTGCCACAGGCAGAGATGAGGTTATCTTGCTTGTTGAGCAAACAGAGAGAAGCTTATAAAACACCCCCGGCAGCGGGGAGTGCGCGCTCTTCTGGTGGCCCTGGGGTGCCGATGAACATGGACATGGGACCCCGAGGCACTTGGCTCCTGGCTGCGCTTCTCCTGCTGGGTTTGTGCGCCCTGGCGGGGGCCCAGAAACCAGGTAAGTGGAGGTTCAGGTCCCTGAGGTGAAGTGGAGCATCTGAGCCAGCGAGCCTGGGAGACTTCTAGAACCCAGAGGGTTGGGAGGTCCTTGCCTCCTGCCCCCTGGGGGTCTCCGTTTGTATTAGTTTCCCTGGAAGTGAAAATGTGGACGGTGGAGAAGCAGGTGGGAAGGTGTCCTAGGACGGGGATCGTGGCCATGCAGCTGGCTCCTACGTGCGTCTACCTGCTTCCCGCCGTTCAGGGAGGACAGTGGGGGAGAGGGGTGAGACGTCCCAGGAGGACCCCCTTCAGGATTGGTCAGGATGGCCTTGGGGGTGGGTGGCCCAGCTGGAGGAGGGGCTGGGTGGGAGGCCCATCGAGGTCTCCCTGGGGGTCCGACTTGCTCACTTTCATCCTGACCTTGGCCTGAGTCCATCTGTCCACCCTCTTGCCAGAAGGTTTTATTTTTAAACCAATAAAACACTTTCAGCCAAGCCCTGTCAATTCCTCTGAAGGACGCTGCGTGGTTCAAACATGAGCGAGATAAGACAGCCTTTACAAGGCCGGAGCAGAGCTGATGGAGCATCCTGGATGCCCTGGCGGCGGTGCGGGGGGGCATGGGGGGGCGCTGGCTGACCTGGGCTTCTCTGCAGAGGCCTGCCAGTGCTCGCGCCTGAACCCCCACAACAGGAAGAACTGCGGCTTCCCGGGCATCAGCGGTGACGACTGCTTCTCCAGAGGATGCTGCTTCGACTCCAGCGTAGCTGGGGTCCCCTGGTGTTTCACTCCCCTCCCGAAGCAAGGTAACGGGCAAGGTCCCCTCCTGAGCCCTGGCCAGCAGCCCGGGACCCAGCTTCCCCAGGCTCCCTAACCACCCAGGCCAGTCCAAAGGGAAAAAAAAACACCCTCTGCCTCCTGTGTCCACATTAGATCCCAAGGGTGAGCTGTTTGTCCTTTTAGGGAGACTTCAGGGGATCCGACTGCTTGACTGTATTTGAAGGATGAGTGAGTCTCAGGACCCTCTTGGCTGTGGCTCCTGAACCAGCTCCTAAGGGACATAAAGGCATTAAAATCAAGATGTTATTAATATAACTACGAATGGACCCCAAATGTTAAGAAATTAAGTTAAGGCTTCTAGAGTCATCTTTTGAGAGTGAGTTTTGTATCTGTGCATATTATCAACTTAAAAAGTCACCTGTTTCAAGCCAGGCACACAAAGAGTTCTGTCTGCAAAGCAGACCGGTTTGTGTGGAACTCAGTGCCCTGGGTCCTGTCCACACCCCTCAGGGATGCCGGTCGGAGGCTCCTGGGCTGTGGGGGAAACAAAACTGATGGCGGCACTTCTCCAGGGGATCTTCCTGACTTTGGGATCAAACCCAGGTCTCCTGGATTGCAGACGGATTCTTTACCACTTAGCCACCAGGGAAGACACTCAAGTCTTGGTCAAATGCTTTGTAACTTTGAAGAGTCCTCCCAGGAGGTAGTGTGGGCAACTCCATTTTATAGAGCCATGTCAAGTCCAGGGAGGTGAAGCAACTTTCCCTCTGACTTTGGGCATCAGGAAGAGGGGGTGGCCACCCGCTGGTGCCCACATTTAGTCCAGGGGTGACAGTCCCAGGAGGCCCTGGTGCTCCCCTGAACTCGTGAGCCCAAGGTGCTCCCCTAGCAGGATGGGATGGATGTGTTTGGCTAATGAACCAGCCTAACTGCATCCCCTTGTTGTCCCCAAACCCGGTGGTGCCCTGCAGAGTCGCAGGAGTGTGTCATGGAGGTCTCGGCCCGCAAGGACTGTGGCTACCCTGGCATCAGTCCTGAGGAGTGTGAGTCCCGGAAATGCTGCTTCTCCGACACCATCCCCCAAGTGCCCTGGTGCTTCTTCCCCATCTCTGTGGAAGGTAATGTCGGAGAACACGGGCAATTGCCCAGACACAGGCAGTTCTCAGGGGCAGAGGGAGCTGGGGTGGGGGAGGACCTTGGCTGCCCAGGATGCCCAATGCCAGGCCCTCAGACCCTAGGGGTGGTCAGTTCAGGAAAAACCGTACTCGTGTGGGAGCTCGCCGTTATTGTGAACCATCTTAGAAGTCAATTCGAGAATGTTCTCAACAATGACAGCTTTTTTAAAAAGTAAATAAATAAACTAAGCCCTTGGGTCTTCCCACTGTGTCTTTTGTGATGGTTGTATAAAGCATCTGACCCTCAGCTGCGGCCCCAAGTCCCAGCACAGCTGGCTGGCGTCACTATCTTGGGTGCTTCCAAACGCCCCGCCCTGTGCTGGGCACCATGGGTAGGATCCAGAGCAAAGCATCTCTTCTCTTGCGGACCCTGATGCTCTCTCCCGTGACCACAGGTGACAGGTCCTGCCCCAGTGCCAGTCCTGGGGGGGCGTCTCATTTCCGCCACCCCCTTAGTTACAGTGTGTCCCTGACCTTGAATTTGACAAGGAAAGACCACATGTTTCCAAAAGATGGGAAGAATGCATCAGTCCTTTAAGGAAATCAGGAAGTTCCAAAGAGCACGGCTTTTTCTTTCAGAAGTTTCCAAGTGATTTTTTGAGTCACCTAAGGGTCTACTTGGAAAACTACCAGTTATTTGAGGAGTATGGACCCCTAAGGGCATCTGGCCCTAAGGGGCTGTGTCCCCCGCAGGCAACTTCTTCTCCAGCAGGGATGGCTGGACTGAGAGCTATAGTCCCGAAAACCCACGGAGCCTCTTAGCCCGGATTCCAGGCTTCCTGGCACTCTTACCAACTGTCTTGTGTTTAAATTTCTAGACTGTCATTATTAAGAGGCAGCGGCTTCAGAGGACCCTCCATGCTCCTTGGATGCTCCGAAACAGAAGAAGAAAACTCACCATCTTACAGTTTCGGATTTCATGTTTCCCCGATTCCTGGGTTTTCATCATCTGCTTTTTATCCCTATCAATGGCTTCACATATGATTTCTTCAAATAAAGAAAGGCCTTAAAATCTGCTAAGTTCCATGTTGGCTTCATTGACACAGAGGTGGCCAAAGCTTGTGAGCGTGTGTGTTTGAGAGAGAAAGTTATTGAGAGAACATATATGTGTTGGGTGTAACTTTAATATTCTTTTATCTGCTATAAGAGCAAGAATTCATCTAATAGGTTCAGGCTACTCTGACAGTGAAAATGTATTGTATGTAAGGAACTTCAGAATCCACGATCCCTTTAAAATTCTCATACTCAATCACTGTATAAAAATTCAAAGACTTTACCCGTAAAAATTGGTTTTGCTGGTGGCTCAGTGGTAAAGAATCCACCTGCAATGCAGGAGACACAGGTCCAACCCCTGAGTCAGAAAGATCCCCTGGAGAAGGAAATGGCAACCACTCCAGTGTTCTTGCCTAGAGAATTGCATGGACAGAGGAGCCTGGCGGGCCACAGTCCATGGGGTTGTAAAAGTTGAACATGACTTACCAACTAAACCACCACCACCACATCCCTAAAAGCATATTAGGAATTACAGGCTACTCTTGGAGTAACAAATAATTTCAGATTGCAATTACAAAATTGCTTTTACAAATGCATCACTGACTGCTTGCTTTTGAAATTCATGCAAGTCACCCTAATATCACTTCCAAAAGTGAGTGGGGGACTTGGGCTTCAGTGCATTCTCCCCTCGGACTGGGAGCGAGCAGCCGCAGTACTGTGCCGTAATTTGAAAGCTGCTCTAAAGAGGAAGTTTAAAACTTTCATCAAAGCTTCTATACGGCCTATGGGAAGGTCGTGGCATGAAAGATATTTCCGGGCACCTTGGTGAAGGGGTCCTGACATTCTGCTGCTCAGGGGTGGGGGTGCAACATGGGTGATCCCAGGCCAGACTCTCTGTGGCCTACCCCTCCTCCCTACCTCCTCCCCCAGCCTGGGCCCACAGTCACCCCAGAAACCCAGGGCCTCTCCTGTGTGAGTGGCTTTGCACTGCAAGGCGGGAATTCTAGAGTGTTTTTCCCAGGTAGAGACTTGGCTCCACATCCCCTCTCTGGACCCCTATTTTGAGAAAAGGGCGCCATTCAGCCTTAGGTCAGTGTTGTGTCTTTATTTTGCTAAGACACACACACAAATCCCATAAAACGATAGCTCTGGCTGGAACGCGGGGTCTGAAATACTCAAAACAAGGGGCTCGGTCTTGAGTATTTCAGACCCCACCAGGTGCCTGGCCGTCTCAATTTGTCCTCACGTGCGGTTTATGAGTCCCTGAGTCAGCCTCCCCACCTCCCCATTGCAGAGCCAAGTCAAACCCCACCGTTGACGTACTGGGGAAAAGGTTCGGCACATGAATTATCCGTACCTGCACTCCTGGACCTGGAATTGGGTGCTTCCGTTCCTGGCGCCAGGCCATCTGGGGTTTAGGATCTGGTGGAGCTTCTGCTCTCAGGCTCCTGTTCCCGGGCCACGGGTGTGAGTCCCTCAGTCGTGTCTGCCTCTTTTCCACCCACGGACTGCAGCCCACCAGGCTCCTCTGTCCATGGAATTTCCTAGGCAAGAATACTGGAGTGGGCTGCCATGCCCTTCTCCAGGGGATCTTCCCGATCCAGGGATCGCACCTGGACGTCCAGCATTGCAGGCAGATTCCTTACTGTCTGAGCCACCAGGGAAGCAGGTAGGGGCGCCCCGAGTCTTTCTCAGGGGCCCTCTTCTCACGCCCTGCCCACAGTCCCCTCTGCCTTCACAGATGAGTTCTGACGCACTGCCGCCCTCATTTCCCAGACGGCTCTCATGGCCCTTCTGACAGCTGAGTGCAGACTTTCAAGCAGTTTCAGTGGGATTCTCTGGGCCTGGGGGTTCTTGGGCCGTTTTAGTCCGTGTGACACATCTCTAGCTCCTCTTACTCCAACACCATTGACTGCTGAGAACTGCCTGGTAGCTCAGCGCGGTTCCGACTGGCCCCCGATCTCCTGTGAGTGGCCCAGGGCCCGGGGGCGAGGGCTGCCCTTGTTGTCCCTGGAGCAGCAGCCAGAGACATTCAAGCCTCCCTCCATCCTCTCCCCACCATCAGACAACCAACCTTCCGCTCTCCTCTGTTACGCCTTCTTCCCTCCCCCTCCCGCTGCTCGCTCCCTCCAGAGGCGCTCACTGCCCGGCCAGGCTCAGCTGGGAGGTTGCTGATGCTGCAGAAGGGCGGGATGGGTGCAGAGGGTCTGGTGGGGGATGGGACTCATGCCCACTGTCCTGGTCTCTGAGCCCCAGGGGTCCATCCAGGACTTTGGCTGTCTGGCTCAGGTGATGAAGGTGCTTTGAGAGGCAGTCACAGGGGACCAGGGGAGAGGGGACCAGGCAGGTCCTGGGAGAGGGACAACAGGAGACCTCACAGTGCTTGTCTCAGTGACCCTGGGGAGGCTGTCTTGTCACTGAGGTTTTCAAGTGTCCTGTTTGTCATTCGTGGGTGATGATTGTGTCCCCAGCAAGGTCGTGGTGAGGATTAGAAATAACGTGTGTGAGCTGCCTGGTGCACAGCCGCTCCCAGTAAACGCAGCTCCTCCCAGGACCATCTGCTCCTTCTGTCCTGACACCCAGCAGGCCACTCAGTGACCTCAGGTCTTTCCCCCTGTGCTGCAGAGCAGCACAACTGAGTCCAGAGTGGGGTGGGTCCTCAGCACGTGCATGTATGTGTTATGTTCATTACACGCTCGTGGTATATTGGCTATACATACAGTGGATTCCATTATTCAAGGCAGTTCTCTTCTAATGAAGCCATTGACCACAAATGAACAAATCGTGAACAATCAGGATTGGGGAAAATGCAGAGCTGGGTGCCTTAGGGCCTCTTGGCCAATTTCATCAACTGACCAGCACGTGACCTTGCTTGATGTGTGTTCCTGCGTGAAGACCCCTTAGTAGTATAAGTATGGTACCCGCAAGGAAGCCAAGAGACAGCAGGAGCCCTGGGTTGAGTGGGCTACGGTGGATCCTGGCTCCCGCATCACAGAAGGCTGTGTGGGTGACCGGAGCTGGTGTGGCGAGTGGGGATGAACACTGACTGGTTGCTGCAGGAGGGTGGAAACGAGGTGACTGGCGATCAAGGATTTGGGGTCACATACCATCTGGTATCAAAAATCTGCCCTCTGATCATTTCCTGGAACCACTGTGTTTTGAAGCAGAATGCTGAGGGGCGATAAGCAATTATGGACAAGATCCTGGAGGGAAGGCTGTGATAGACATTACAAAATGAGCATTTCCAGGGACCCTGTCATTTTCACATGTATTTGCCTCTCTGTCCTTTTCTTTTTTTTTTCCCCACAATGGTGAAAGATATTTGTCAGTTTTCACAATCAATAGCCAGACAAAAAATAAAAGATAATTACAGTTGCAAAAGGAAAATAAAATAAAGACAACTGATTTAATATATGTTGTAGTTTTCAGAGAAGGCAATGGCACCCTACTCCAGTACTTTGCCTGGAAAATCCCATGAGCGGAGGAGCCTGGTGGGCTGCAGTCCATGGAGTTGCTAAGAGTCGGACATGACTGAGCCACTTCACTTTCACTTTTCACTTTTATGCACTGGAGAAGGACACAGCAACCCACTCCTGTGTTTTTGCCTGGAGAATCCCAGGGATGGGGGAGCCTGGTGGACTGCTGTCTATGGGGTCGCACAGAGTCGGACACGACTGAAGCAACTTAGCAGCAGCAGCAGCATCAGCAGCAGTTGTTTCACTTACACTGAGCTCACCCCAGAGCCCCATAACTCACGCCTGCAGGAGGCTCCTCTGATGCCCGTGCTTTCTCCGGAGGACACAGCCCAGCCTCCTGCACCTGGGACATGAGAGAGCACTCCCACTGTGCTCTGGTCATGGGAAAAGCAAAATCACCAGCTACAAGCCCAAAAATATGAAAAGCAAGGTTGTGAAAAGGCCCCTGGTTTATAGGGTGAGCTGAAACAAGAAGGCAGGGTCGCCCTGGGCCCTCAGTTGGGGACGCTCAGGGTCTCCCTGCCGTGTGCAGGCTCGCAGAGCTGATGGCTGTAAAAGCCAGGCGGCACTGACTCTGGGGCTACATACAAGTTACAGTGAGCCAGCGAATCGCAGACAGAGAAACTGCGAATCACGAGGATCGACTGTGTGTTCATTATAGTGGTTATATTCATTATACATATATTTTGGAGATGGGATTCACACTCATAAACACCCCAGATGCTGCTTTAGGGTTCAGGGGGCCAGCCCCTCTGCTGATAACCGCTTCTCCCCGCTTCTGCCTAAAGAAAAAGGAGGAGAGGCCACAGCCCAACCTGACCTCCACGGTGACTACCACGGTGAGCTCCTCAGTGCCCCCTACAGGGCACCATGGAATTAGGGGGCTGCAGTAAGTTTACATACCAGACCTCCAATATACATATGTTGGCTCAGTGTAAAGAACCTGCCTGCCGATATGAGAGATGTGGGTTCAATTCCTGGGTCGGGAAGATCCCCTGAAGAAGAAAATGACAACCCACTCCAGTATTCTTGCCTAGAGAATCCCATGGACAGAGGAGCCTTGCAGGCAATAGTCCATGGGGTTGCAAAAGAGTCGGACATGACTTAACTACTAAACAACAACATATATTAATATATATGTATTGCACTTATGTTCTGTAACAGTTTCTGTATCAAGGCTGCTTCCTAGCCATGTGACCTTGGGCAAGTGACTTAGGTGGTTGGTACCTAGTTTTACTCATATGCAATGTGGGAGGTATTAATAGCACCTTTTTCTGTGGGCTTGTTGTGAGGATTCTATGAGTTAAACCCTGAGATGTGGTTGGATCAGTGCGGGGCACGTGGTGAGTGCTTCATGAAAGTGACTGCTAGTTACTGTTGGATTCACATGTACCAACCCCAACAGTCCGGGCCCCATTACCTGAGGGAACATCTCCCTTTTCTCAGTGCCAGGTCATCAGCCCCTCCAAGGTTCCCCCTGNATTCTATGAGTTAAACCCTGAGATGTGGTTGGATCAGTGCGGGGCACGTGGTGAGTGCTTCATGAAAGTGACTGCTAGTTACTGTTGGATTCACATGTACCAACCCCAACAGTCCGGGCCCCATTACCTGAGGGAACATCTCCCTTTTCTCAGTGCCAGGTCATCAGCCCCTCCAAGGTTCCCCCTGCTGATACAGGAAGGCGAATCCCTGCCAGGTCCCCTCCCTGAGGAGCTGTCTGTGGCTCTGGCTAAAGTGGTAGTCCAGGGGGCAGCTGCCCTCACTGCAGGCTGCACCCCAACTGCTGGACCCCCAGGAACACCCTGAGGGTCTGCCTGCTGGCAGCCTTCCTGTGAAATGAGTTTAATTCAGTCACTCAGTCGTGTCCGACTCTTTGTGACCCCATAAACCGCAGCACGCCAGGTGTCCCTGTCCATCACCAACGCTCAGAGTTTACTCAGACTCATGTCCATTGAGTTGGTGATGCCATCCAACCAGCTCATCCTCTATCTTGAAATGAGAGGAAACTTCATTTTCCCTCTCACTATAGTTGGTGGGGATCCTGGCAAGGATGCTGTGCCTCAGGGCCCCACGGCCTTGAGAGAGCAGCCTTGTCTTCCGTGCTGAAGCATGGTGTCCTCTGCAACCCATGAGGCTACCGCTTCAGGGCCACACACACAGAGTGGAGGGCGCTTCTGGGGTCTGTGCCCCTCAGCACCACCTGGGTGGTGAGCAGCACCCCTCCTCCGGCTGGTGGCTTATCCGTCTAGCCACAGGGAGGTGACCCCATGCCTCCCAGCCAGCTCAGCCAGGCAGACTCAGGGCTGTGCCCTCACGGATCACTGCTCTCCCTAGCCTGGTTCCCAGGCCTGTTCCCACTGGTCAAGCCCCTCCCCTTCAGCCCCGAGTCCTTCTGTTTACACAGCCCCAAGGCTTGTCCCTGTCCCAAGGTCTGTCTGCGTCTGTGTGAAGAGTTATAAAGTGTTCCAGAACACTGCTGGGAGCTTCCTGGACACGGATGGCGACCCAAGGAGCCATTTCACTCCACGGTCCCAGGGCTGGATCCCTGCTCCAAACCACCAGGCCTCCCTGGCAGCTCAGAAGCACACCTCGGAGTCAGATGCCTGGGCCAACACTGCTCTGGCACTGGGGGACTGGATTTCTAGAAGGTCCCATGGCTGGCAACTTCTATATTTCCTGGGGTCCAGAGAGAGCTCAGCAAGGAGAGTCCTAAAGGAAACCAATCAGTCCTAGAGGAAACCAACCCTGAATATTCACTGAATGAGCTGATGCTGAAGTTCCAATACTTTGGCCACCTGATGCGAAGATCTGACTCACTGGAAAAGTCTCTAATGCTGGCAAAGATTTGCGGGCAGGAGGAGAAGGGGACAACAGAGGATGCTGATTGGACAGCATCACCGGCTCAACGGACATAAGTGTGTGCAAGCTCTGGGAGATGGTGCAAGCTCTGGGAGCCTGGCGCGCTGTGGAGCTGCAAAGAGTCAGACACGAATTAGCAACTGAACAACAAAAGAGAGCTCAGCACTTAATGAAGGCTTGACCTTAATTTAGCACAGTCAGAAATGAGGCTTCAAGGAAGGAAGGATCGTCCTGTTTGCCTCACTTATGACACAAGGTGAATGAACAGGAGTTTCCCCATGAAGAACCTTCCAGGGCCAGGATGCTCACAGGGCTGCCTGTCCTCCAGGGCCCTCTGCTGGCCACCCTGGGAACAGACGTTCCTACCTTGAGGTGGCAGAGATTTGGCATCTGACAGTACTCAGCTTCCTGATGGAGGATCCGCAGGTGGCGCACTGGTAAAGAATCCGCCTGCCAATGCAGAAGAGGCAGGAGACAAGGGTTTGATCCCTGGATCGGGAAAATCCCCTGGAGGAGAAAATGGCAACTCACTCCAGGATTCTTGCCTGGGAAATCGCATGGACAGAGTCCCTGGTGGGCTACAGTCCACGGAATCGCAAAGAGCTGGACATGACTGAACATGCACACAGCCTCCTGATGTCCAGAGATTGTAAGTTCATAACTTAATAACCTTAAAAACTTTAATAACTATTAGTAACCTTAATAACTATTTTAATTTGCTAAACCTGTAAAGTCAAATCAGGCTGAATTTATTGTGTGTGTTAGCTGCTCAGTCGTGTTCAACTCTTTGTGACCCCATGGACTATATAGCCTGCCAGGCTCCTCTGTCCATAGAATTCTCCAGACAAGAATACTGAAGTGGGTTGCCATTCCCTTCTCCAGGAGATCTTCCTGACCCAGGGATTGAACCCGGGCCTCCCGCACAGCAGGCAGGTTCTTTACTGTCTGAGCCACAGGGAAGCCCCAGATTTGTTAACGTGGGCTCACAAAGCAGAGACACCACGTTTAGTGCCTCCGTCTAGGAAGTTAAGCACTCTTGCTGGTTTGGAGATGGTCACCTTCTGCCTGTGCCTTTATATGGCCTTTCCTAGGTGTGTATACATGCAGAGAGAGTGAGAAAGAATTATAAGGCCTACTCCTGTCAGGTAAGGCCCTACCCTGATGACCTCATTTAAATTTAATTACTTCCATAAAGGCTCCAGCTCTGAACACAGTCACCTGAAGGGTTAAGGCTTCAATGCCGGGAGCCAGCGTGAGGAATCCCACCCGTGACAAGGTCACACGGCAGGAGATTTTGATGGGCAA